>VJOZ01020117.1:0-14645 GCA_009801055.1 Stichopus horrens | reverse complement strand
TATATATACAGAGTATAATAACTATAATAACTAACAATAGGCTGTCCTTTGACAAACACATGCCGGAGAAGCTGACCCAAGTTAAATCATTGATGGGGCTTTTACGTACCCGCTATATAGATCATTCATCACTTAAGTCACTATATTCTCGTGTTGTATGTCCGGATATAGAATACGCTAAACGGGTTTGAAATTCATGTTTGATACAGCATGTCGATCGTACTGTCACAAGAAAATTAGTTAATGGATTGGAAACGAACGAAGGCTGAAAGTTTTAGATTTGACGGTTAGTTATTGTCGATTATTTGGAGATATATAAAGGTGAAAAATTGTAAACATCATACAACTGTACACGATTTGACTTATTTCCTGTTGTGACGGATTGCTCTTTGGATTTGACAAAACCATAAGACTTATTAGAGGAGATCAATGCTAAAGTTACGCATAGAACAGCTTTACACAGAGTTGTGTACCCCTAGAACAACCTACTTGCTATCATTTTTAGTGTATACCTATTGCTGCAATTTTCGAAAGACTCGAAAAGTATTGGGAAACAACTATAGGAACATCCTCAAGACTATGCCTTACTGTTACTGACAATAGGCAATGCAGAAGAAGAGCTGCATGCCTTATAGGAAGACAAGGGCTTTTTAAAAGAATCTAGTTATCTATGATATGCTATGTATTGGACTAGGTGGCACAACCCTATTGCGTTTGGTGGTATAACAACCTCATTTGAGGTCAACATATATGGTGAATAGTGGACACAGGGTGTATATTTGGTATGTGTCATATCAAATATGTGCCACTTCAGCCAGCAACAATTGGCATTATTCAGTGTCCATTGTATTAAGTATAAGATAAACACTGAATTAACAATTATGGCTGCCATATATTAATCATTCTTTTTTCTTAATTGAATCACAATGTCAACATGCATTATGCATGCTATTCACTAGTCAATCAGTTTCAGCCACAGGCCAGCCCTAGCCTTATAAGCCTAGCCTAGGCCGGAGAGGTTTCTCGTTGAATGGAACTGTTTTTCTTCAAACTGTTTGAGAAAGGTCTATACAATTACTGAAACAAAATAGTTTCCCTGTGTTATAACTTATCTTGCAGTACATGTACCATAAAGTGTACAATACAACCTATTACGTTTATCACAAACATCGCAAATGGTGTAAATAATCTTGGAATCTGTTTAAGAAATGAAGTTAAACAGTACAAAACTGTGAACCAAATGAGCAGTCAGATTTGTGCACCAACTTTTGGGTTAAAGTCGCATTTTCAGAGCAACCCATCAAGGAAATGTTTTTCTTTACCATTTTTAAGACCTTTTCGATAAATCTCCTCGATGAAGTAGTCCTTCGATGAAAATGATGAGTGCGAGCCGGAATATTTTACATCGAAGGCAGTTCCACTCCCATGAATACATGTCCCTTCATTGGTTGGTTTGAGTAAGAAGCCTAGAACATAGTAAATGACGACACAGAGGAGTCCCACCTTGCTGACAAAGGTAGTCGAATGTAAAATCTTAATCTTATTTCCACATCTAATCCATGAACGTAAAAGCGGTTGAACTGACTCACGATCCATGGCTCTATTGTGAAATTCGGTCTGAACTTTATTTACGTTGAATTAAAAGAAAATAGCTGGCGAAGCCAATGTTAATATAACTTCCTGTTTCTTCTTGTTCCTTTTGAATATAAATATTGATCCAGTGAAACGCTAGTTACACTTGCTTAAGAATCAAAACATCACCACACGAAGAAATCAGTTTCATTTTTTTCTACTCCTTCCATATGTTTAAATGGTACTGATGTAAGCTGACAAGCGCTCTCTATTTATTTTTCAAAGGGAGGGGCTTAAGTCAGAAGCGGTGTATAATAGAAGGTAATTTGAAAGTGGTGGCGGGGTGAAGAAACAGAATTTAATCATTGACACTTTCTTTAATTGTTATCACTACCAATACTTGTTTACCACGTTGTCACCTTGTTCCCTTGAAACGCACCACGAAATTTCAAGAATGGAATGAATTTTACCGTGAAGCAGGTTCATGGCTTACTATTCAAAACACGGTGCAGCCATCTGGGTGTGTTCACTGACGTTGACGCAGACGTAAGAAATACAATTGTCGGGGCTTCAATATTGCACTGATTCGCGAAATTAATAGATGTACTGTGATACAACCACTCTAGACTATACAGGAAGTGTAACAATGTGCGTGGTAGATTATCTCTTAAGCCCCCTTCAGGTGTAACTACTAACATTTGCGGTGTCAACATTGATTACGATATTTCTAAAATGTACAGAATGTGATGAGAACGATAAAGCCTTCCACTGCGGATGTACCTATAGGAATCACATAGCTGCAACACAATAAACTTAAATAATGCATGTTTATAGATGTCTTCGATAGGCGACATCGACAACTACAATGCATTGCGTGGATGCTGTAAAATGCTGTACAAATGTTGTTAACGGTGCAGTTAATATAAATTGTTCTTCCTCAATATGGCTCCTGAAATAGTCTACTTGATAATAAGTAATATAGTTACAAAAAAAAAGAGATAATTCCCCAATTTATTGAGTTTTTCTTTGTCAAGTATGAGAGATAACTAGACTAGACTGTTCATGAAAAATGTCGAAAAAAAGTAACAGTTTTCATTAAAATCCATTAAATATTGACCATTTCTAAACTTATTTCCGCTTTAATTGCATCAAAACATGATTACGCACACATAAATTTTGCCATGTGAAGGAAAGGATTCACCTGATATGCCTTCAATTATGATTGGTTGGTATACGCTTTTTGCTGACAACAAATTCAAAATTTTGTATGCCAGGAGGGTTTCGTTATGGCCCATATATTGCCCTCTATGCAGAAGATCGTGACACAAGTTCCGTTGTACACAGACACACACTCACTCAGTCACTCACACAAACACATTTGGATCCCCAGCCCCCCACTAACCCAGTGGGTCATTTAGATCCATGTCATTTGTACACCGAGAAGTAACCTCACTACTGGCTACTGGCCAACCAAGTTTCGCTTGAATACTACAAGGGGTGTAAGTTAGGCTACCATTTAAGTGGCATTTTTCTTTGACGACTTTAACGGCCGAAGTAAGTACATCTCCTCTCTGTACTACCTATAGGAATGAGATTAAAAAAAAAAGAAAAAGGAAAAATAGATGAGAAAAAATGAAGAGACAATGTCACAAATATTCCCCTAAGAAGGCTGGCCTGTTTGAAATGAAAAATACTCTATTTTATTAATTTTTATTTAAAAGCTAGGCGTAACACCCAAATGTTGAGGCGTCCCACAGCTTGATGACAGTCAAATTAGGCTGCATTGTGCAACTTTTCCAAGGTCCAACGTGGGTATTTTTCCTCGTGTGCACACGTCAAATACATAAAGAACGGTATTAAGTCAAAGCAGACTACGTGTGCGGTGACTTAGATATACACAAAGAATTCAAACTCTTTACCGTCACACATTTGCAAGTATTAAAACTCTCGCTAAGAAATCTGCCTCTGTCTTGACTATGGCGATGTCAATAAGTTGTTATAATTGAATCGCTAAGTGGAGACGAACCATAAGTATTCATTGAGTATTATCATCGGTATTGTTATTGTTCAGTATCACCAGTAAGTATCATTTGACTCAGAAAATATTTTTCTTCTAACCCAAAGGTGCATAAACATCCAAACACAAAAGATGACGACAACTTTCTCTTTTAGGACGTGTGAAATAATTTCACTTAAAAGTTATACTGACGTGTTTTGCAAGTACAATTTACTTGATTGTGGGGGCTGCCTGACAAACAAGCTACTTTTGTATCATTCCTCGTGACTTTCAAATAAAATTGAGAAAGTAATGAAATTCGTGACCGAAACAACGTTGCATCAATCAAAAGACAAAGGTTCATTGGCTGACAAAAGATTAGTGCCAACGTCGATGAGATATCAACCTTGTGATTTTTGTTTTGAATTCCTTGACAGGACACGTTGGCATTTTCAATACGTGTAAACCTGAAAGGAACTAAGTATCACTTATGAAATAGCAAGTTCAACGTCTGACAGTCTATTCATTGACAGCCTAAATCAACCGATTTACTTGTTGATTGTTACCTGATTGTTTGATTGTAATTTCCCACTTTGTGATTGGATCTCTAAACTTTGTTACATACGTCATAAATTTTTCACATTATTCTCCTCTTATGCTGACAACTCAACATAATTGATATGTACATGATATTCATCAGTTGAAAAGAGCAGTATTAATAAAATTTTCTTACTGGAGTTTAGAATATTTTTGTTTACACTTTTATCCAAGTCTTTTATTAACATCCACGTAAACTACGTGCAGCTTAAATGGTTCATTAAAACATCTCATTACTCAAGACGTATTGCTCATATATTGTTAAGTGAATATAATAATTAGTTCTGCAAGATGTAAGCAAACAGAGAAAAAAAACATATTGATATTTCTCTACTGAAAATTAAATAGTATCTTTCGAGTCAACACAAATGCAACTACTACTGCGATCGTTCTATATGATAGTAAAATACTTTGCAGGGTGATATATCCAATGAACGTCAGTGTAATTTCTCTACCTCAAAGATTTATCTGTATTTGGTGACATCCTTGCATTGATTTAGACATGACACCACTGGTAAAAGAACCATTTCATATTTGGCTTTCATGGGATATAAATCTTGTATTAGATTTGCCGTGTAGACCATACCGTATACGTTACGGGACAAATGACACGTCTTGATGACACTTTAGTTTCATCGTTAGTGTGATTAAGTTCTCATTTGATCATTTTTTTTAAAACTGATCGGCTCATAATTATAAATAGCGAACTAATACTAGGCAGCGGAACAAATTGCTGAAGCAAAGAGATATACGCGTAATTAATTTGCAAAAGCTAGATTTATTTTTAGCATTGTAAACTGTTACAAGTTAGTTTAAATTTCGTGAAAAGAAGCGACTAAAAGACTTGTCGAAAGCAATGACACTTCAGTATAAACAACTTACGAAAACTGACAACATGGTTACCAGATTAAAATGGCTGACACCTTTCCGGTCGATTAATATCAAAATGTATCCTTTGTTGTTATTGTTTTTTCGAGTATATTTAAAGAACTGTTGTGAATGAATCTGTCAGGGAGACGAGAAACAAAATAGAATGAAAACAGCCGTGCTATTTCACGTGTCACAAGATCGAATACTCGATTAATTTTCTTGTAGAGTCTCAATATTCTATACCCACAACATTTTTACGTATATTAGGTTTTACCTGGGAACACAACGATAAAATTCAAGAGTTAGCACAGACGATGTAGGCTAAATTCATCTAGCAAAGTGACCTTCCCGACAATCCACAGGGTATCATCAAAGGGGGATCAAGAGATCACAGATAGAACTACCACTTTAACTCAAATGTTGCACAATAAAAACAGTAAGTAAGTTTGTCTAGAATGAAGTGACATATACATATACTTACGCAAGTATGAGATATATTTAGCACTCATGGCCAGAACAAAATGTCAACGATCGTTTGTAACTGGTCCTATTTTTCCCCATTGAACGACTTTGTTGAAGCTCCTGCCAACAGCCACCTTTGACGAGGCAGATATTTGACTTTTCCCTGTTTAGGCAGTAAAGAACGTTCAGTTGGATATCCCGTTCCGAGAGTTTAGGTGATCTTGAATCTGCTGTTGTTCTCTCATGTCATTTCGCACATTTAACTACAAGTTTGAAATTATGAACGATCTTCGAGTGAAAAATAGTGATGCGTCAACTTTGACCAACTCTTTGTGTTTGTGGCATTGTTTACGTGTAGGGAAAATGGGGTATCGGTTCGGAAGTGTGCACAGAATTTTTTGATCAACCATCGGTAACTGCATTATGTAGTTGTTGCTATCAGTGATCATAATAGGGTGCAAATTCCTCCCGAGTGTACGGATGAGATGCACATACTGAATTAACAAATGTATGTAATCGGTGGGTTGCGTTACAATTTGCAAGTTTCGCATTATTTGTTTACGTCATCAAAAACGAACGCAAAGATAGAAGAACTGTCAATCACCAAGAATGTCTGTGTTATAAAATCACGATTCATCACGATCTCTTAGGAACAAGTACAATATCTTCATAGGAATTGTTTTGCATTTTTTTGTGTGTGTGTTCCTGAGAACTAAGGCCTACTCATTAACGAGTAAATGTTTACTACTCTCAAAAAGACAAATAGGTATAAGGAAAAAGACAAGAGGAAGAATACGGCCTCCTTAGCAGAACAACCGTAGTAGGAAACCGAATTCATAATTGTGACACTTTGAAGTGCAACTCAAGAAGAACTACACGGGGCAAAATGGAACTTGCAAGGTTTTGGCCTCGGGGCATCCGCAAAGAGGATCCAACGTTTTTCTTTTATGGAGGTCATTCTTTACACTCTGAAATGTAGAGATCTATATCTTTCTTATACAGGGGCATTCCGTGTTTATTAAAATGTTTCACAGGATAACTACGCCCTTATATCATCCTTCATCATTCCTTCATCATCTTCTCGCTATTACATCAAACAATCTTTAAAAACACCAGTTATGAATTTTATATACAGGAAAAGCAGTAATCAGGTCAGACCCTCAACTGTACACCAGAGGAATCTTTGCCCACTTGCAAGTGGGAGGTTCCGGTGAATAATTTTAGGACTGTCTAAATGGAAACATTGGTAATTGCCAAACAATTAGTGTGTATAAAATATCAAGAAATTCCTTTTGACGTCATGCGATTCATATGAATAATGAAGAGACTTTAGAATTTCATTCACATAACATTAAAATAATGTTTCTCTCGTTAATTAAATAGTCTCCATGAAGTTAGACACTTTATATGCCTCTTTCTCTTCTTTTAACGAGCGAATAGCTAAGAATAGCAGTCGTGTATTAGCCTCTCGACAGTTTTTTCTTTGAATGACTGAAAATATTTTTAATTTAACTTTAAGAAATTACTTAAAAAAGAAACTTTTAAATATTTGTAAGAAACATTGTATGCTTTTTAGATCAGTTTATAGACTATTCCTTTGAAAACACATACGTTTCTGTGGGTTTGCACAACAAAACCATTGTAAAACATGACTGACAACCTTTCCACCGTTTTATATCCCAATAAAAAGAAAGATTAAGCAGGTGGTAACGCGTCGAACTGTTCTTTCAAACTTTTCATATTTATCTTCATAATCTGCTCGTGTGTGCCACGCTACTGCTGTGTTGTACACATGAGCTTCGACTACTATGCTGTGTGTCCACTGTCCGTTCTGTCCAGGGAGGGTTGCAAAGATTGGCAAACGTGTGTTATCGTAACCGTGTTGTCTTTTTTCAAAATTGTTATTGACACTAAACCTAGAGATAGTGATGGATTAAGCGCACGGTTACTGTCTTTTCAAACGTTCGTATGTATCTTGTCATGATAGAAGTGTACTGGAGTGTATTAGATGTAGCACACTTATATTCTCTTCTCGAATTGGTACCATCCATGCACACTTTGATGAACTGAAAAAAAGAAACTGTTAACAGTAGACTTGCTTTCATTTAGAGACCCTATTCTCATTTGTGTAATATGCACAACATTAGGAATGCTTGATTCCAGTACATCCCCAGCATATTTAACCAGGCCTGGGACAGATCTAACATTAGGCCACTTTGTGTGTACAGTGAGAGTGATGGCATAGAGACTGGTTCTCTGCAGTATTTATCTACTGCTCTGGTACACATTCTAGACTAGCTGGTTAAGTATATACCACCGCCATACATGGTTAAAATATCAATATTAGTCGCATGTCTGATGGTGTGTGAATCCCGGGTTATGAATTGAGCCCTCTCTTCATCTTCTGATATTTGTGTGTTGGAATGACATTCAAAATGAGTTTATCATTTGTTTATTTAAATAGTGTCTAGTTAGCTCTGAAGTACCGAGAGGCATATCCTAAAAAAGAAGTTTGTACTGATCTCATATATAGCCATAGACAGGCATACTGTATAGTGATATACAATACTCAGGAGAACGTTCGGTATCTGTCATGTCGTACAAATACATATATGTGCAGCATGTGATTTTGCAAAGCGAACATGAAAACCTTAGCCGGATGTTCTTACTGCTGAATATGCAATATGCAACTGTGGACCTTGTTCAAGCAAATCTTAAGTGAAGCTTCATACAAGTTTATCCAATCTTGTAGGAAGTCTACTTCATTGTATTTTTAATTCAGCCAGCACTTTCTTCAATTGTCAAACTACCTCAAAAAAAAAAAAAANNGCACCTCACTAACATTAGCATGAGAATCATTATGTGAAGAGTGGTCTTTTGAACAAATCCTGTGCATAAACGTACAGCAATTACCTGTGAACAAGCTAGTAACAGAAAAGGCTATAAACGACCATATTCAATGGTCAGAAGACTAATGATGCAAAGTCGAAACAGTGTACATTGTTTCACCTTTTGTTAAGTCATTGCAAGGTACGATAGTCAAAGCTTTATCAAGTTGCTAAGGTCATTGCATTTTCGGGTGTAATTCAAGGGTTTGCAAATGTTTAACAGTGGAAGAAATTTGGTGTCTGCACTACACTACATTATTTATCGTAGCCTTTTACTCCGATAAATTTGCTCATTGTAAATTATTCTAAGCAGCAAGACATCATCGAAACCACGCGGTATTCTTGAATTTTTTACACCACTATACCAAGCAATCACCTTGCAAGTCCTTATTGGTTCATCTGTCTCATAGATTTATTTACCACATAGGTTGATTTGTCAGTGTAAGAGGTGGGTTTACAAAATAGAGAAAAACAACGAGAAAATAGTGCCATTAGAGCAAACACTTCCCGCGTGTTGCCAACTGTACACTTGTAATCACAAACATAATACACTCAATTCAGGTTTTTTCTTTTGGTTCAAATTTTGCAACTAAAAGTATTTTTGAATAACAATTAATGTATTACTTGCAAAATAAATTAAGCCAGCATGTCAGTATTTCAGCTTGCCTAAAACGTACTTCGTTGTCACAGTAAACAAGGGAGGAAACTGAACTAATCATGTTTTTGTGACATTGGATCCAACTGCTCTTATGTCATTGTTAACATAGATGTCTTAAAATTACATGTGTTTTTGTGTAACGGTATCTTTGCCTATTTAGATCGGTGTCCAAAAGAGAGGGAGAGAGAAACAGTTTTAGCAAACAGCCTATCCACCAAGAAAATCCATTGAAGAAAAGTATTTAAAAATAAGATTTCTTTCATCTTAACAGGACGTTCTTCTGAAATATGAATAGAACTTTTAATTACCGTTCTTTTTAACTGTGCTTAGATAAAGAATGACCTGTTCAAAAACACAAGAGACGTCGAAGTAGGTACTCATGTAACTTCGACAGGACCACAACAATGATAAGATGCTTAACAAAATTATCAAATACGTTATTAGTAGTACATCTAAACATGCATACGCTGTTACATGAAAACATGAAAACGTAATTAACGAAAAGCCTTGCTATATCTTACTTGTTGCAAACACGAATGCAGGTATCATCGTCTGTAAACAGACATGTACCACAGTTCATAATTTGTTCGGCATGCAAAGGTTCAAAGGCCCGTTTTAACCCAACAAGAATATAATCATAGCGCCATCTTTAAATGTGTTGTTTTTACACTTTCGTTTGGGTGGCATCCTCAGTTAATATTTCCCTATTGACAGAGTCTTTGAATATCATCATGCATGCAAGGAGCCTTGTACAAACCTTTTTTTCTCAAAATCCTGTAGTAAAAAATACCAGGTGAGTGAGGACTGGGTTTTGTAATATTGCTTAAATAGCCTATTTTACATTTTTTTCTCCAAACATATATGTAGTACAGTTCATAATATATTCGGCATGCAATGGTTCAAAGAACCGTTTTAACCCAACAAGAATATAATCATAGCGCCATCTTTAAATGTGTTGTTGTTACACTTTGTTTGGGTAGCATCCTCAGGTAATATTTCCCGATTGACTGAGTCTTTGAAAATCATAATGCATGCAAGGAACACAAACCTTCTTTCCTCAAAATCCTGCAGTAAAAAAATCCAAGAGGAGTGAGGATCGGGTTTGGTGATATTCTCAGAACAGACGTGTACCACAGTTCATAATATGTTCGGCATGCAAAGGTTCAAAGAACCGTTTTAACCCAAAGAATATAAATAAAGGGCCATCTTTAAATGTGTTTTTGTCAGACTTTCGTTTGGATAGCATCCTCAGTTGATATTTCTCGTTTGGCCACATGCAGTAATACGGTAGTCTTTGAATATCATACATGCAAGGCTCCTTAAACAAACCTTCTTTTCTCAAAACCCTGAGGGGAAGGTTCAAGCCGGGGGAGGATTGGGTTTTGTAATATTATTTAAACAGCCTTTTTTGCATTTTTTCTTAAAAAATATTTATTGCAATTATCTATTCCCTTTGGACTTACATGGGACGAACACAAGACTTTCTACGTTATTTTTTCTCTTCTTCATCGTTAGACATACGCAGGTGTCTCAAAGTGGGGAGGACAATGCCAATTCATAAATGATAAACTCAACAGCTGCAATAGTTATTTTGTTAGTGTAGAGTTGCAAGGTATCATGATGTTTTGTATAAGATAAAAATGTATTATTTCAATGCTCAAAATGAATAGAAGAATTTAATCTATACATAATAGTGGCAATGAAACTAAATCTATATCAGATCATAACTAAAAGCTGAAATTTCTACTTTTTTACTTGGCAATTGTATACATTGGTAATTAAGAGGCTTTATATATATATCTCCTGCACATATTTGTAGTTTTTCAGTTACAGCTATTATCAACCCATGAATCGACTCAGTTTTTTGTTAGTTTTATCTTTAGTTCGTTTCTGTTTTATACGTGGAATGCGGCAAACCTTAACTTCCTTAGTCTTTATGTTCATATCATATACTATTAATTACATTACTTGCATACATTAGTCAGTATTCATAGTTAAATTTACCTCTACAAGTACATTTGCCTTAATTGATCACCCAATAGACTGCAATTCACATCGTGCATATAGTTGAGTAATGGGATACATTATACGTTGGCAAATTTTGCCGAAGGTAACTTTTGTATATCGGATCTTTTTTCAAAATATCACGACTGCTTGTTAATGTCTAGATATTTAGCCAATGTTTTTTTTAATTATCACATGATAATTCCCCTCACATACTAATTCAGTGAAAAATATCTTCAATTATTGAAGAATTGTTACAATATCTCAACTGTAATGACATCTTCAGCTTGTATACGGAACAAACTCTTTCACCCATTAATGTCAGATTAGTTGTACCTGATGATAAAAATGTGTGCTTATATGTCCAACGGATCTTCTTTCACGATCGAATACATATGTTTCATCTGTCGAAATGACAACCTGCAAATACCACTTGCCATGCAGCTCAAAAAAGTCTATACTAAAGTCTAGACTATGTAATACAACAATGTCTAGGTAACATTTAACCTGCGGCCCTGGCGATTTGTCCGATTTCCATGTATCAGCCGAGGTTTACAGACCGGAGAAAAATCGACCGACAACTCTTACACCGTTACATTAAAAAGGGGCCCTGCACGGGGTCTTTACGGCAATGGCCTGTCGGTGACAGATCGATTTTTCTAGATGTATGCCCAGTTACATCAACGCTTCTCAGCCGGTCTCCTGCCGGTCTCCTGCCGGTACTTTTCCGACACTCGACCTGACTCTCATCCGATACCCATGTCCGATACCCAAAAGCTCCGAGACTTTCGATGGGAAGTATAAGCTCTTCCTCACATCGAGTACTTTCTTACAGGTATCGTTACTGCTTTGATGGCAGCAGAAGAGAGGCAGGCGCAAAGAAAGACCCACTCAGGTTCAGAGGAAGGTAGCAGGTGCCCATCCGACTGATGAGGAGACCCTTGATAAGGAATAGGGACAACCCAGACAACCCTGAAGGATGAAGACGTCGTGCATACTTCAAACAAAGTCAACGGTGATGATGACAGTGTTCAATCATTGCACATCCGTACTAGAATATCATCGCATTGAATAAGTTGTACACATCAAATCACATTTTAGGATAAGAGGAAAAATGTTGTCAATCACCATGCTCTTGCTGGGTTTAAATGAAGTTGTAAATAGATAACACCAATCTAATTCATACAATAACGGACAGACACATAAGGGATATGTCTTGAACAAAAAGTAAATAAAATAAAGCCTTTCCATGTTAAGCAAAATTTGTAATCGTAATACCCAAAATAAAGCTATAAATGACAGCTTTTGGAGGAGGTGAAAGGTAATATCTATTGGAGTATGGAGGGCCTGCATGCAGAAATGTGTATCAAAAGATTATCAAGAAGAGAACGCAATGAAACGTAGCTTTAAGAGAAAAGAAAGTAATCATACACAGGATGTCTATGTTGTATTTATTTCGTAGTATGTCTTTCTTTTTCCTCATTCAATTTGGAGTTTATTTTCTTTCTATTTTTACTCTTTGTATACTTCTATTTTCTTCCTTCACCATGTTGCACAGCTTTGTTGTTTAGAAACACAGGGCATTGTATGGGAAGTAGTTGTAGGCAATTGTAATCTGACCATCCAAGCGTGACAATGAGTTTAAAATAACTAGATTTCTGTATGTGAGACATTTACTGCTATTTTGTGTCTGCAGATAGCTCAGCTAATGATCGTGAGGGGCAAAGACCGTCACCCGAACAGGCTGAAATCAGGCAGATACACATACCCATTAATTTAAGCTGACGTTGACCAGACGTCCGGACGATATGCCAGGTATCCGTCAGGACATTGTCCGGACATCGGCCGATTGGTAATTGGTAGGCAATGACTTTCCGATGCCGAACGTCAGATCTGTTTATAACCCCAAAATAAAATGAACCCGGCGCCCGTCCGATTCACGGAAATAATCTGATACCCAAAGATCTGAGGTCTGCACCTCCACCAGCCGCGAAGTAGTCGCAAACTCCTCGGGACTAAATTGTGACAAAAGGTTAAGAGAATCTAAGAGCTGAAAAAAAAAATACACAAACAATAACACAGTATAAATTGTATTGAATGACTAAGTGTACTACATTGCAATCTTACCTCGATGCACCTATAGGGCTAATAAGAGATAATGTATTCAAATAGCTCCCGACTACAAACATACTTTTCACATGGAAACAGCAAGAGTCCTTTAAGTCGTGTAAGCCAAAAGAATCCATGTGAAAGATGTAGTAGATTATTACTGTACTGCTATCAGTCCAAACGACTGAACCACACAGACACTACGTAACTGTTATGTTATTCATCTTACTCAATCACTTCTTGTATATATTTCTCACTTGCTTTATACTCATGATATTGATTAGACGTGCATATCATNNTCTGCTGTAACGGATACACCACAAAAGTGAATATCTATATCTGTCTATTATTTGGCTTTTCCAGGATATCTTAAAAACTATATGATCAATCAGATTAAACTACGCGAACCCACACCTGAAAACACACTGTCGAAAATACATTAATTTATTAGTTAATGTACTGAAATTGCTGATTTGGGGGGAATAACACAAATTGCTGTAAAAATTAGACTCTCAGTATACTTTAATGAAAAACGATGTTAGCAATTTATTCGCTTGTTAATGACAAATCTGGCTTATACTAACATAACGTCCAAGGTGTAGGATGTCGCTTAATTAATGGCAAGGACATCATTTAATGATGAAGGAAAGGACACCCAATTATCATGCATTAAACATATCACAAAAACTAAATGAAACACATACGACCATGAACAATAAATTACCCATACTGCTATTTGTAGATGTCTCTGCAGTGCAATCAGATATGACCGACAAAAAAAATTAGTAGGGTTATAGAGACTTTTCCAAATGTTGGCCAGTAATGACATGGTGAAACTGGCCCTCTTAAAGTCTGCTACATGTTTACAATGCAGGGCAAAATGAATTGCAAACAGTGACAGGTACAGATCAGGTTTGACATCTGACTATACCCCACNNTGTTGTGAGGTCTCAATGTAGAATGTTATGTTTGGACTCGGTGTAATCCAGCGCATAACGTTTAAAGATCGTTGCAGCTAACACAAATATTGAATACTTGTTTTACACCCTATCTCTCTGCCTTTCTACCGTACATAGTTGAGTTCACAGACTGACTGAGTGACTTGACAAACTGCTTCTTACACTTTTGTGCAGTACAGACACATGTAGCATACATCAACTGAAGATCAGTGAGGTTTTCAAAATTTACGATCATAAGGTAATTTGTGCAGACCAAATATCCAAATGTCGAGGGGTTTCAAAAACATAGAAAGGAAACTTAGACCTCTTTGAAACATTTCATTTTCCCAACATTCACATATATTGCAATTAACGGACATGGTAATGCTGATTATAGTCTCTACAAAAGATAACTTCTTAGTTAGTGAACTTACATCTGTTGTTGCCAAAAAATAACAAAAGATAAGTAATACGTTTGTGAAGAGAATGAAAAAAAAAATATCCTAAATCATATCCATCTTTTTCCACCAACGAGGTAGAAAAATATTCAC
>VJOZ01020114.1:0-12291 GCA_009801055.1 Stichopus horrens | reverse complement strand
TTAACTGAGGTGTGTTAACTGAGTTGAACTGATTATCGGTGTGTTGGCCACAACTTATAGTTCATCCTACTTACCAGGACCTTTTCGACTTCCCTTTCACGCGGACAGATGGGACAGAATTTGGGGAATGGCCCACCAATATTTCAAAATTCCACTGTATAATCACATTGTCATTCGGACTTAGGCATGCATATATAGGGTCTCAAAACGAATCTCACCTGCAGTGGGATGAAAAAAACATTAAAAGAAAAAAATCATTACCTAAAAAATAGGAAGATAAATGTTCAAATCTAGCGTCAATTCTGGCACCATATTTTGCATGTAGTCCACCCAACATAATCGATTTTTTTCAAAGGCACCCTTCCATTTTAGACCCTCCCCAAGATGGCAATCAACCATGAAATCCATCATATCACAACTTAACACTTATTTACAGGCTCAGACCAGTTTATGCCCCTCCCCCATGCCACCATCACTTTCAAGATCATAAACCAGATCCATGTAGTTTTGAAAAAAAAAAATCTAGGGAAATTATCACATCTTCGCCCTTCCTGAAAAATTCCTAGCGACACCGTTCTTCAGGCTCGTATGCAGCTTTTTCAGTGGGGGCTCGATTTTACCAAAAGTAGAACATTTTACCCGAGAATTGCGACCTATATTCTGTGGTTTTGACGGGAGACCATTGCACCAGGCCGGATGCACCAGGCTTGACTACACGTTACCTCAACCGTTTTGTGACCATGCGTAAAAATACTCTGATTCATTTCTCTAAGAGGTGATTTGCTACATACAATGCGGTAATTTCTTGAAAGGAAACCTCTCTCATATGCATGAATTGATAGTGTAAACCCTTTTAGATGCACTAAAAATACATATATTTATGAGATCTACTAACTATAATTTATTGAACAGCAGATACAAGTCAATATCACACAAAGTTACCCTTTTGAAAATGTATTGACCCAGCGTGACAAGGGTTTGGCGCGTAATGCGCGTCACAAACAGCTGAAGTGACCCCCAGGAGACCTGTACCCGGCCGGCCACGGCAGGTTAATCTATAGCGCTACATGTTAGGCTGCATGTAGACGTATGTATATGTACGTACGTCGAGATGATCGATTGTCACCTCATATGGCCCATCGTATAGTACAGTGTACGCGACGTACGTACCGTACCTACTACCGTACCTGTGCACAAGTAGTTGCCTTTAAGGTTCGTTCGTCACCGGTAAGTCACCGGTAAGTCACCGGTCAGTTGAATTGTGAAAACGTTAAGGTTAGTGCTAAGTTTGTGCTTCTGAGTGACTCATTTAGATATATCAGTTAACGCCACTACTTAGCAGATCTACATCGTACAATGTGTCAGCAGCCTCACTTGAGTCTTAATATTTCTGTTCCTTTGGCTTTAGGCTACATGATTAGGCGCCATTGCCCTTTTCACTGTCGACTGTGTATGTACGTGACTTGTTACCAGTTAGGCTAAGCTAAGCCTAACATGTAACCTGTTGCCTATATCTTATCGTCATTGTAGGTAATTTACTAGCCTAATAATAGGTTAACTGTTAATGTGCTCAGTATCTGCCACCGGTTCTAACGTTTAATAGACAGTCGGGTTGCAGATGTTGATTCAGTTTGGTTGGCTAACCATTGCACTCGAAGAGAAGATACATGATTAGGCCTATTAACGGGCAACTCTACCCGCCCGTAGCCACTAGCTTAAGTTAACAAATTTTCAATTCAAGAGCAAAATGTTGTTGGGGACTTACTTTATAGTCACTTCATCAAAAGCAGACCTTGGGCCTAGCCCTGAAGGAGTAGTAGTGGACTAGTGGTACAGCGTTTACACAGCCTAGCCTAGTAATGTTCCACCTTAAGGCTAGCCTAGTAGCCTAGGTTAGAAGAGAAAATTCAGTGCCATTGGCAGTTTAAAGTTGACAGAAGAGGATCAAGGTAGATTCAAATTAAAGCAGAGGAGGATCTGTGAGTACAGCAAAGAGAGTAAAAAATAAAGCAATGTTTATTTGATGTAGGCCTAACTGTATCCATGACGTAGGCCTACCTTCAATGGTATAGGCTACTGGCTAGGGAAATTATATCACAAAAGGTAGCCTGTCCACACACAAAAAAGTCAGGAAGTACTTCCTACTCAGGATGGCTGAGGTATGATTTTTTTTGTTATGTTATTTTTCAACCTGTTCACTGCGACATTCACTGTCCATAACCATCAAATAGCGCACAACAAGGTTGTAGCTTTAGTAGTTAGCTATCTACTACGATGCTGAACAGCTGTTTGCATGTGTCATTCGTAATGCTCAGCCAATCACAGACCATGTTACTGACACACCTCCCTCTCTGTCTGAAACTTCATGTGCGTTATTGTATTCACAAATCGTCTGTGGATCTGCTGAAGAAACAATATTTTTTGAATGAGCTGGGTGGTTTTCCATAAATTGTTCAATGCCATAGTGTTTTTGAAAGATTAAACAACCTTGTTCTGTTTGAATGAAGTAATTTGGTTTCTTCAATGTTACAAAATCTTGAAAAAAGAAACATGTGCCAGCTTTTGTGATTGTGAAACATGAAAGCTAAACTAACTTAGTAGTGTAGGTGCTTACAGACGTGTAAAATGTAAAGCTTATGAAACTAGACTATAATTAATCACTATTTTCAGGGTTAGCTGGGTGGTTAAATTCCACAAGTTTTATATCATTTGAAAGGTAATGGAACAAAATCCCCTGACTTACTTGCGACAAAATGGCCTATGTTCAACAATGTCGGACTGATGATGATGTCGTTACCAGCTTTTAGTAGCCACTCGTGACAGACGTAGGTCCACAGGTATTAAAAGTGATCCAGGGTCCAAAGTTTGCCATTTGCAGGGGAGAAATCCCAGGGCACAAATTAAAGAAATGATGACCATCTGCCCAACTTGATCAAAATCTTACATCAACTACAGAACATTTGTACAGTTTGTAGCATGTGGGCCTAACCTACTTATGAAAGAAATCCGATGTGACGGACATTTTTCCTGCGCAAATTCACGGAAAACTTTTATCCACTCTGTAAGTGCTAAAAGTACCCTGTGAGCACCTTGCAAACTTTACAGTTTGGCCTTTGTGGCTTACAGTTGTCTGCAAATTTAATTGCATTTCAAAGAAAAAAAATGAAAAAGTTAATGTGAGTCCAGCCGCTTGATGTTGCATAAATGTCATCACAGGCCGTCTGCATGAGCAGCGTGGGCAAAATTCCGATTGAAATTTCAATCCTAGTCTTCATTCTCTTACAGACCTTATGCAACTGTGGGTCAAGTATGTCCTCTAGACCGAAAGACGAACCGGTCGCTCCAGTCGGCAATCGCCGCTTGAGAAGAATCAGACCAGCCCCACAGCCTCAGACATGTTGCGGACAACAATCGAAATCAGGTTTCAAAGAAAATAGTGGAGGTAAGACTTATCACCTTTCAGTTTTAGGGGACAATATTTTTAATTTCATTGATTTATTTAGTAAAAGAAGGTAATCAGTAAAGAGAGGCACCATTATGTTTTAGTTTCAATTGTCTTAATATAATTCAGAACATACTTTACTACTTGTGGAACTACTTTGTAGTCCTTTGCTTGAATAAACACGGGCTTTGGACAGGGTTATCAAAACCTAGACAGCTGATTCAGCTGTTCAAACTTAATGTTGGTTAAAGAATGTTTTAGTTGCAGATGATGCAATGAAATCAGTGATGGGTAATACAATTGATAAAAGAACTCTATTTTACGCTATATCTTACTGAGTTTACTTTGTTCCATCAGATTATTTACACATTATAGTTGTTATAATCCCTCCATTCACTGTAAACTTTGGTGTGTGGTAAACCATGAAGGTTTACCTGATTTAAAAAAAAAATTGTCTCCAAAATTTAAACGATAGCCTTAGTTTCATGTTTTATATTCACCATCTAATAAAGCAACTGCCCAGTGGCAGTTTCCGCTCAGTATTACTGTAATTTTCTCTCATTAACAGAGGACAAGACTCCCAAATATATACTTTGAAAAAATTTATGATATGAGCTTACATTTGATTCATTTTGACACTTGTTTTGTTCACATTTTGTGAATTTGCTTTTATAATTGTTTGATTGTGTCTGTGCATGCACCAAACAGTGCAGTGAAATGACTTTGGTATTACTTATTTGTACTTTTTCAGCACCTTTAATAAGCACATTACATATACACACCTACACAGCCAACAGAGTTAAAATTGTCAGGATTATGAAATCTGGGGAATTTAAGCATCGATTAAGCATTACACTAAAAAATTATGTGTGATGTATGACCAGAAATGGTTGACAAATACAATGCTCCAGCGATGTTGACTGACCTTGTTAATGAGAACCAACCTACTTTTATTCCCATTTTAGATGGTCAATGTTAAATTTACGAAAAGGATATATGTTTAGTTAATATCACTAGCTCTGTATTCAAATAATGCCGAAAGTAACAAGAACCAACAACAAGAAAACTTGCTTGCTCTAATAATTTTTTAAAGAGGACAAAAAGTCCACGATGGAGTCAGATCGCAGAAGAAAACGGAGAGAATCGGATGCCAGGTGCCGGGCCAACTTAGCTTCATGCTTCAGCTTTCTAAGGGCCCAAGTACAAGATGAAAATCAAACTCAAGTAAAGATGTCAAAGGTCAGTGACAAAGATTCAATTGCAGGGGAATTTGTGTGCATGTGAACACAAATGTGGAAGATGGTCTATAATTATCTTGTGGTGTGCTACATGAAATACTATGAGCAAAAACAAAAACAAAACAAAGAATTGAGAAGAAATTAGTGGTCTTTCACAATTTAAGTATTGACATTTATCCCATTCAGCTGAAACTGGAAAAGCAAAAGGTGAAATCGCTTTAAGATGGAGATAAGCTTTGTGAAGTTGCTTTTACTTGAACTTCATCTTCAAGTTTGTGCCAACATTACTAACATTTTAAGGTCTGTTATGAAGGAAAGTGAATTCTCTAAAAGCATGGTAACCTTGGTTCAAAAGACCTTCCAGAGGAATTTGTCATTTTCCTTTATGTATGTAGTAACAACAGTGAGACATTGTGTAATCAGTGAGGCATTGTAAACTGTTTGATCTTATTCCTACTTAAATACACTTTCATCATCTCCACTGCAGAAAAGTGCTCTTACTGTTCTCCTTTGTACACGTCATGCATTTAGCAGCTTTTGAAAATAGAGAGGTGGAGAGCACTATTTTGAATGTAGCTTGGTGGCACCTTGAATAACAGTTTAAACTGATGTTCAAGGTTGTGTGGCATGTGTCTAGAAAAGAGCACTCTTCATGCAGAAGTTGCAAGGTAAAATCCCTGAGTGAAAATCGGCTCAAATTTGGTTTGTATCTATTAGCATTTTTGAGATGTGACTTTTCAAAGTTTGAGAAAAATGCAAAACAGACGAAGGATGCGTGGAGTGTTTCAAAGTGTCAGTATCTCTTTTGTTAAGCCTGTATATTTTGCCTCCTTATTACTTAATTACTGAGTTTCATATTGGTAAGTGATAATGATATTTTTGGAGGAGAAAATACATGCNNAAATTCCCAAATGTCTTTGAAATAAATGTTAAGTAAGCAAAAGGATGAATATAAGACATATCATAGGACTCCATCTTGTGATATCACAAACTTGCATAGGCTTAGCCAATGTTTATTCATGATTCACCTGTGGGGCACTAATTTGCCTGTAAATTTGTCAATCTTTCACAATTTTTTCTTTATTAATCTGTGGCTACATTTACATTGTCAATACTTTATGCGCTCTATACTCCAAAGTGTCATTTGCATGTCACATGACCTTTAAAAGGCGTAATCCACTTTACATGTTAGTGATGCAACAGTCAGACCGTCGTATTTGTCATGCAGGAGATTCTGATTGTAGTAAAATAGATGAAATGATTCTTGCACTTGCATTAAAATTCATTATGCAATACCTCCCAAACAAACTTTGTAATTTAATTTACCTGCAGTACTGTTGGACTGACAACAGTGTTGCCATGGATTGGGTAACCTTGTAATCAATTTATCTATGTAACAGATGGCAAGACAGGTTACAATCATTTCCTTGTTTTAGGCATGGATCCATTTGTAGTGGTATTCCAGGTTTTTGCCGTCAAGTACTTTTTTGTGATTACTTTTGGTGGTCATGTACTAAGTTTTGGGCGTATATCATTGTTTGCGCCAGGTACAAAATTCTGACCTATATGTACCTGCCGTTCATAGTCTCTTGGGTACCTGTGTACCCACAAGCATAACTTCCCCCAGGCCACAAGTTCCTTGCGAAGTCGTAATTAGACATTATGCTCTCCAAAAGTTTCCATGTTAACGTATTGCCATGTATCATACATACGGATATGACAATGAAGGGTTTTAGTTGCATCCAAGCAAAAGTTTGGTACACGTACAATAGACGTTCATGAAATTTTGGATCTGGGTCACAATTTCAGAACCTGACATATTCTGCACCCGATGCAAACACTTTATTCGCAATTTATGACAGCCAGGACCTCAAAAGTCTTCAAACCTTTTATTTAGAACAGTATGAAAAACTCATAGAAGTTGATTGGGCAATGTTGATGCAATGTATAATGTTGAAAAGAAGTACATTACTTTTGTGTTCGAACAGTGGATCGCTGAAACACTCTTCGACTGATGATTTAAACTCAATCATCACCAGTCAATGTTAATGAAAGCTTTTAGATGAAGAAAGATCAAACATTCCAACTAAAAACGGGATTCATTGTTAAGGTGGAAAGGGTGAAGCAAAGTAGTAGAGTTTCATTTTTTTTTTTAAATTGTCACATATATCATGCAGATTAGATAATGATGATAAAGTTGTCATAATCTTTTAGAGAAAATGTAGATATAGACAACAAGGATGTGAGCAAAAGCACTTGGTTAGATTCATTACTGGCTAAATTTAAAAGTCATTTACCAGAATCTTGTTGTAGAGTAGTACAGTAGCACTATTAAATACTGTGCTTAGAACTCGCACACAGTGAATACTATTCCAGCACCACTGTATTGTCGTAATCAGTTGAACATTGCTTTGGGAAAATTTCACTATAAGACTACCTAATAACTGAAGTTAATTTTGCCGTTTTCATTTAAATTCACGCCTGGGGGAAAGCCATATGGAGTACAACAAGGTTATTAATATTGTTCTTGCATCACTTAGCACTCAGCAACTGCACACACAGACAAATTGTATACATCTGCCCTAGTATGGTGTAAAAAAAGAACCATGTTTCAACTTAATGCAATGCAGTAGATCCATCAATAGATAAAAAGAAAGGAATGCTGAAAAACATTTTTTTTCTTTCCTTATAACTATACTATGAACTGTAGAACTTTGTATCCTATTGCAATTTATATACTGTACCATGCACTTATGAAGTTTGCTTTGTGGAAATATGCTGCTAAGGTTTAACAACTTTTCAAATGAATACATACATTATGGCAGGTGATAAAGTAAAGACTTGATAACAATTAATTTGAAATCCTTAATTGCCATGCTGATAACAAAATCAAAGTTTCATCTCTAACATGAGTAAAACTACATAACGTGGAAAGTCTAATATTTTATATAAAAAAGGAGTGCTCTCAGAGCAATGCTTCAAATTTTAGTTTTCATCACAATGGAATGAAAATTGAGCATGAGATATGTTATGAGTAAGTTCACATAAAAGAGCAGAAATGTTGGTATTAATCGGAAAGAGGCAGCAGACTGTACAAAATTTTGGCTGTAAATGCTATGAAAACAATAAAAGGTAAACAATATTGTATTTTACTCAGTTATTGCAGTATATAAAGTTGAAGTAAACGTACAGTTAGGGCAATTATTATCAAACGTAGGACAGAAAGATACAGAAGATTTTTACCACGGGCTACACTAAGTCTTGCCAAAAATTTTATAAGGAAATGAGGGCATTTGTTTATTTATTTTATGTGTGGTTTTAGGTACATACTTGTGTTATAATCTTGCATTTTTAGTTTTTGACTGTTTTATGTATTTCTGTATGGTTTTTCAGTGTTTTTTTTATGCTTTATGAGATGAAATGGCACCAAATTCTTTTTATGGTCAATGTAAAGACTCTTATATCTTATATCATACATTGTAAGAATGAGTGACTGTCCGCAATTAATGACTGAAGCAAATCGAGTCACCTTTTTTGGTGCACTCTTGATGATAAAGAACAGCCCTGTTATAGCATCATGTGCTTTGCAACCAGCGATGATGCATTCACTGCTGGATCATTTCATTCGCGGTACTTCACATGATCAAGGTCAAGTGTTACATCATAACCTTACAGTAGGTGCAGAAATCTTTTTTTGCAGTTAAAATATCAAGTATTAAGATTTTGACATCCAGAGGATGTCAAAATTTCACTCCAAAGTGCTGATTAGATTTTGTGGTGTCTTGTCCACCTAAAAATATTAATTTAGGCCTATCATTTACCTTTTATTTTGCACATTACATAAATTTGTGAAAGGAGAGAAAGGATCTGCATCAAGTCACACCTGACAAGGTCCCATAAATTTACACCACACCTTACATTAGACTTATATAGTAGGTGGTAAAAGAGGACAAAATAGTTCCAAATTCTCCCCCAAAACAGCCTTCATATAAGTTGGACATTGATAAAATTGTCTTTATCATCTCTCTGTAGTCCTCCAAGTATGGTGAACTGTAAACACAACCAAACCAGTCCATATCATCAAAGCAAAAAAAAAACACATGATGGAACATTTCCCTTACTTGTAGACACATTCATATTTTAAGAATGAGTAAATGTTTAAAAGTGACTGTAATCAATGAAGTCAACTTTTTGGTGCACTCTTGAGAGATCATAAAAGAGTTTTAAGCTCCATTTTTTAAGCCACATTATTAGATTGCTCTGCAAGAAACCTGCAAATGCTAAGCAAGTCAAACTTATTTAATTTGTGTACATTTTATTCAACTTTATAAATATCACATTCATTACTTTTGCTTGGTTAAGAGAAGAACTGCATGATCCTACATATCCGATATATAAATGAATTTCCACATGTTGGCGATTTATACTTTAGCCTCATCTACTGTCAATTCGGGTTAGGATTCCCCGAGGCCCGTTCACAATTAAGGTACGAAGATGAAATGTAAGCCAACCCCTACCCAAAGGAACTTTGGCTAGTTTAGTCTGTTTAGCTGTTTTCCTTTCCCTTCAGCCACCATATTCATCGGTATAATATACCGTAAGAAACATAAGATGGTAACAGATTCACCGTAGTAAACCAACCCCACCAATTCCTCTATTCCTATGTTATCTTTCCCTTACATTTTATGAATAAATGGCTTCGTCCATTGGGTGTTGAAGAGTTTGTAATACTCAGTCTAGGGGGAGTGCATCCACAAATTAGAAATGTTATTTTTCGCCCCTTCTTATCCTGAAGAAAATAGATTGCTCCTGAAGTAAAAAGCATTGATGATGATTGACGATTTGACCCCTTTGCAAAAGTACAACGCAAAATAAATGAAGATGCACGTCGGTGTGAAAGAAAATAGAAAACGACGGAACGGAAAAGGAGGGATGAAATACTTTTGTGATGGAACGAAAATAACCCCAAAGTTGAACCATTGGAATGCAAAAGACCTGTGTGTATTTCTGTCTTTTTTGAGAATGGTAATCCAAGCACCTGTTGATTACAGGTAGAAACTTACAATGATAAATAGCCTTGATATGGTTTTTTGAACTTTTAAGAACCATAAACTTTAACATTAACTTTTAAGTTAATAGATATGTGACAAGTCCTCAGTAGGAAGCGTGCAAGCTGTTGAGTTTGAAATTATTCGGCTGCCGGTGTAGAGTGTGATAAATAATTCAGGGATTCACATCTCACATCCAACACGTAAAATGGAAAAGTATTGAAGTACGTATTTTTCCAACCGGTTTTGTGAAACGGCGACCTGTTAGCAACAACACAGGTCGTAAAAATACTAGCTGCCAGTGAGTTAATACCATATGTGTACCATTTAAAAGTCCTTGCTCTACCAGATTACAGTGCTTGTGTACCACTCGTCAGGATACACACTAAAGTATAAATAGTAACAGCATTTATAACCAAACCATTTTGTATTCTTTGATCATGGGAATGTGGTGATTGACAATGTGGGTATAGTTTTCTCACTGACAATTAACATGTATTGCTGTAACTTAATTAGCAATGCTAATATTCTTGTAACATATAAACAATGCTAATATTGTTATATCCATGTACTGTTTTGATATCATAGGTAACCACTCAATTACAACAGTTTCATTTATAAAACTATTAACAAACTGTTTGGCTTTACCATCTTTACTTATAGTACATGAGTTACTTGTCAGCTGTTATTTCAGTTTGATTAAATATAGGCCTAGGTTGATGACAATGTTTATGATAAAAACGTAACTAATTTCTCTTTTGTAAAGTTTGCAGTTGCTCTAGTCCTATCAGTTTTGGAATCAATTTGATTATTGAAGATGTTCAAAAGAAAATTGATATGATTTATGTAATTAGTTTGCTCTGACTTTGATAGTCTTACTAGATGATCTTCAGTTTAGTCTTAAGCATTCACGATGTAACTCCACCATCTTAGTCTCATGTTAACGTCACTTCAGGGGGAACAACAAAGCAGTCCTGGGTTAATTCCGTTGTTTTCATCAGTTCCTAAAATCGAAACCAGGTAACCTATGACTTGTACCCGGTACCCAGATGCACGACAAAAATGGGACACATATCATCAACGTTTGTGTTTCTTCGATCTTTCTCAAGTATTGAATGAAGAATGGAGACATTGGAGACAATGGAGGAATGGAGACATGGAGGCATTAAATGGATTACTGTATGTGAAGAATTGATAATTTTTATTTTCCAAATATTACTTCACAGCTTCATTAATTTAACATTTTAGCATTTACAATATGTCAGATAACATTTAGTAAAGAAGTGTTCGTGCTCTCTTTACGAAGGAACCAAATAGTTATCTTGAGACCATGGTTAAAAGTGTAAGGAAAATTTTCAAAGTGAACATTCCTTTATGTTTTTGTTTTTCTTAATATTTTTTTTTCCTCAGGAAGCACTTCTCTATCATTCCATCGATCAAATTCAGTATTTGGAGGCAATACTTGTCCTTCTTCAGCAAACAAAAGGTATTTATATCATTTATAACATACAACATACAAACATTTATAACATAAGGTTGTTCTCATAGCCTCTGTGAAAGGGAGTAGTGAATGATATGGCCAGTATGTTTACCGTATTATGCCATTCATGTAGCACAGTAAAATATGTGACATGAGACCTAGCAAAACTTATAAATATTACTAACATTGAATAGGAATATGACTGCCTTGCTTTGAGGCTCCCAAAGTTCTTTCCAATTTTCTCAGACACATCAAAGCTTCAGGTTTTTTTTGCCGTCCCATCAAAGCTCTTTCCCCAACTTTTGTTGTCACATGAAATCTCGTTTCAGTTTTTCCAGTCGCTCCAATGCTTTTTCCGCTTTTCCGTGTCACATCAAAGTTCGTTCTATTTTCTCTGTCACTTCAAAGTGAAAAATGTATATTTTCATTGTAAATATGGTATCCACGAACAAAGGGATGCTACTTACTCAGACATTATTTGTAGTATTCTACCTTAATGAATTGATCAGGTGGAAGATGACCATACTGAATTTTAAAAAGTGGGATTTTAACCATGAAGAAGGGGAAAAAAAGCCTTTAGAACTGATGGTTGAGAGAAAGTCACACCAGCTTTATATGATGAAACTTGAATGAAATCAAACCTTAGACCGGCGATTTACAGTGTTTCAGTTTTCAATTACCTGTCTCGACACAACAACTGCACTTTCATCTACTGTGTCGAGAGTGCTCTCAACTACCGTTAACACTGTCTCAGATGCCATCTCGTCTAGTACCTGGTTCTGTGATAGATCAGTTATAATGAGAACATTGTTATGTGGTTTGTCAACAATTAGTTTTTATAATGACACTTATTCACAGAGCCTTATGTGTGGTTTTATAAATGGGGGTTGTCACTATAACCATTGAATTTGGTAGGTAATAAAAAAGTATATTTCAGATAACTAATTAGAAATCTCCACTACCCGATACTATGAATCTATTCTACAATATTTTCTTCACTGTATGAAAGTTTAAAGTGAGGAAACAGTAAAGGAGGTAGACTTTATTTTCAACATTAACTGTCAGCTAGTTCGGATAGAAGCC
>VJOZ01020098.1:0-12773 GCA_009801055.1 Stichopus horrens | reverse complement strand
GCTAGACATAACAACGAAGCAGCCGCAATACACTATAATATGTCAGCACTACGAAATCCCAACAGCAACAAACCTATGGCTACACACAGCGAATCCCGCGGAAGGAAACGACAACATGAATGAAGACGGAGCACACTAACATGTGGCTCCATGAACCTAAACTCAGCGAAGAAAATGACAACCAACATCCAATGAGACCTTGAGATACTAGGATCTGCTACTTGAGGTACAGAGGATGAGGTACAAAAAAGTAATCTCCGTGGTTGTCGGAGTGCTAGGAGCCATCACAAAGAATCTTGAACCATACCTGGGGAAGATACAGCAATCTTGAAGTTAGAATACTTATAAAAACAACATGACTGGACAGTGCCCCTTTTCTATAATGGTTCTCAACCTCCCAGGGTTCGTGTAGTAACCCGAGATTTGAGAAACAAGAGAGCAAAACAATAGACTAACCGAGATTAGTTGCGAGGTAACCATAGTCTATCATCTTCAAAGGGGCATTGTACCGAAAGATGTAACGTAAGGGTTCTAACAGATCTTTGTTAGGGAACCCATTTAACAAGTAGAAAGATATCACGAATTGACCATACCGGCGTTAACTTCACCCGGAATAAAATATGGACTGCAACAATCCCTGCGTCTCTATGGCTTGCTACTGTTAAGCAAGCTACTGCAATCTGTCTTTCAGCCCACTCGCCATCAACAGGATGTGGCCAAAAGAGACGAATAAAAGGCAGAGTGGT
This sequence comes from Stichopus horrens, assembly GCA_009801055.1. NCBI lineage: Eukaryota > Metazoa > Echinodermata > Holothuroidea > Aspidochirotida > Stichopodidae > Stichopus > Stichopus horrens. The sequence goes on along the minus strand of VJOZ01020098.1, from coordinate 12,027 downwards.
CCCAAAAGTACCAAAATTAATAGAAAGAGAAAAAAAATTACACGGGCAATACTCCAATTAATTGCAAGAGGAAGGGATGGATACCAGCACAGAAATGGCGTACACTTGAGTAACATGAACAGGGCTGAAAAAAAGGAGACAGAGGCACTTATTACTGCTGCATAAGGCCAAGCATTGTGTGCAAAAATCGCCAGAATACTGAAAGTGATTGGCAAGAGTAAGTGCCTGATATGTAGAAAAGCATATGTAACGGTGGGCCACAATGTAGTAGGTTGTATGAAAAAGAAGAGGAAATGTTTCTCACCCTTGTTGTTCCATGTGAATACCCATGAGTGGCATATTAGCTCTGTATGTACCATCTCGTACAGGATGAGCAGGGTGATCGATCGATTTCATGCCAAAGATAGCGACGTTGGACGCCAGTAATTTCAGTGCACACAAAGCTACTAAGTCACGTCCTCTTAGAGTGCAATTACAAAAGGTTGCTTCGGGGATGCTGTAATAAACGACAGCTGCTCCCTAAAATAAGAGAAAAAGTAAAAACAAAACAATGTTATAATAATAAAATGATGGAGAGTTTAGATTAATAGTTTAGAATTCCTAAACTGGTATCTGACTTAAAATATAACAACAGTAAAATTTTGCCGAATGGTAGTGCTGGCCACTTTTTTTTTATTAGGAAGAAAAAGTGAACAAAACCTAAACGAGAGTTACATACATCTTAGAAATGACTTTGCTAATAAGTATTTTTATGTGCAACTTACGTTATAGCCTACTTCTCATATCACTGTAACATACCAGGTAAGTATGTAGGCTTGGAAAACTTATTCTTCATTTTTTAAGACTGTTTTCGTCGCCGACGCTCTGTACCCTATTTTTACTCGTTCTTCTTCAAGATAGATTACTTCATTGTACAGACGTGTCTGAATCATTACATTGTCAGAGAAAAATATTCATATGGATTATTTCAAACCTGAAAACGAGATGTATATTGTTTTGAGATTTCTTCTTTTACAGTCTCTTCATTTACAATATGTCATATGATTATTATTACTGGGGAAGATTATCACTAACCCCTCCGAGATACTCCGTAACGTTAACAGTAATGGCTCCCCATGTGCTCTCAAGTACATTCCTTTAGCCGTAGGGTTTATATAGCCCATACGCCAGCACGTTATTGTAGGGTGCTGGAATCTTCACTTCTACTTTGGACCTGTGAATGTTATATATAGATAGAATTAGTCACGATGACGGAAGCGAGTAAGAAGTTGCTGTAATGCTGCAGGGTATAGTATCTTGGGTGACGTATTATTTTCCTTGGTAAAGAGTAAGCCTATTGATAGAACTACAGTTTGCTACCATACGATTTGTCTACAAAGAACAAATTGTAAGAAGAGGGTTAGGAATCATTTTTGTGCTATTGTATCAATTTTGAAATTAAACAATAGGAAACAATGTACATTGCAAAACCACCCCATACATCACACATCTCAACAAAAGTGATCGCAAATATGAGTTATTGATAGTGAATGATTGATAATGAATTATGATAGTATCATTAGTACAAATTTCTGTACGTTTGTGAATCGTAATCACTCTCTTAGACCTATACACTATTACTTAGTTTATATCTCAGCTAGGAATTAATGCAAGACTTGGGAAATTGCTACATATATCCTCAAACGGCCGAGGTGGCAGAGTCAGAGACTGCTTGCAGTTGCAGTTAAAATGTGTAATACATTATGCGGCAATAGCTGTATCTTCTATTTTCAAATTAAAAATGATACATGCTAATATGACAAAATTGAACCTAAATCTGTCCAGTTTATCTTTGTTAAGTTTGGTACTTATCATGGAATGTTCAGCCCCTTAAATGACTGTAGTATAAATACAGTAGTTGGGTAAATATGTTGTCTTACGATATATCTACCATGTCCCATATTTAATTTGGTGTAATTCTGTCATCCTAAACGTCTTTCCTGTACAATTCCTTCAAAAGTTTTAATTAAGTGTTTATTGTTCGCATTGGCTTGGAAAATGGTTAAGAATTAAATCAGCATTTGTTAGCAAGGTTTTACGTGGACCCATCAAGGAGAATGGATCACTTTCCTTTTTACAAGAAACACCTACCAAAAAAAAATTATAACTTACACCTTTCTTGCGAAATTATAAAATCCCCTGCACATATTCTGTGGAAAGAGGTAAGAAAGCAAAGTATTTTCTTCTTTTTTTGTGATGTAGATGTGTTATGATAAATTCTCATCACTACTAACAGCCTCACTCATACGAAACATTTTCTTGAGAGTCAAGAAAATGGAAAATTGAAATTGCAGTTTTTTCTCAATGGAAAGATGGAAGGTAAGTGGAAAGATGGGGGCTCAACGAGTGTGATACTACAGTGAGATGCAAAATGACTTCTGGATACTTGATTTCGGCAACGCCATCATCATTTTGTCTAGGGTACTAGTACTCCAGCTCTTAAGCTGCTCCCATTTTCGGTCACATTTCTGTCAACGTGTGCCATGAGTTGTATTTTTTCTCCATATCCGTACAACTCCGAACAACTTTACGGTACAACTGATCATTAAATCTTGGATTACAAGTGCTATCGGATCTGACTGAAACTCTAGTAATGTCCAGTGACCAGCCGACTTGAGAAGCAAGTTCGTTATTCCCCCGGTAGCAGTGTCATATACTGATTGAACATAGAACATCATGAAGGATTATTGTTAATAGTCAATTTTTCACAATTTTACTTGGATAAATAAACATGAAACTTCAAAATAAATCAGTGGGGCACAAAGCAAACGTTTAGATCATAAAAATTTAAAATGAAATCGGTTTTGCTGTAGTAGTTAGACTCTCATTATATAACTTTTACTGATTCCTACATAATTTCATTGTGAACAGAAGGAATAATTCTTTGAGTCATAATATGTTAATGTTCAACTCATTCTGGAACTGTGCAATTTTTTTTACCATCTTCGTCGTTGTTCCGGAGGTGAAACCTATGAGATATACTTGCAGAAGATACAATGATTTACATGTATCTGTTCTTTATACTCGTTCCATCTCCAAAATTTAAAAAATAAATTGTTAAAGCTATTTTTTGAAATTGCTATATTTTAATTTATGACTCTTTGTTAATGGCTTCTTAGTTGTCTACGTTAACCGTAGTGTAGACTTATACATCAGGCTGCAAATGCACTGCTGGTTGGCCCAGTTATCATATGGATTTGAATTGCCAGGCTTGCTTTTTTCGCTTAATTCATTCTTTAATACGTTTTCGTTGCGCGTAGATTTTAAGAAACAGTTCTCAATTCTGAACGATTTCTGTTGTTTTTTTTTTAATACCATCCCCATCCACTTACATTAAACAAACTACAAATAGGTGAAAAAAAGATCATTAATGGGAAATATAAGTTAATGTGCCATAATATAACCCCTCCACCATTCCACACACATACACTCACTCTCGTTTTTGACTTGTGTAGCATACAAATGTCAGATTTGTATACAAAAAAAATGAAGATCACAATACAAACAAACACGGAAGAGAAAATACTGCACTTACTCCGTAGGCGGACTCTTCATGTAACCATGACCACTCGTTTTCATGAAGATTGTGTAATTCCTCCACTTCATATAAAAGATTTGCAATTTCTTGATTTCTAGAAGGCCTAACTGCATAACCGCAGTCTGCATTTGATAAAGTCCCTGCTGGAAACGGAACTAAAAATGGAGAGAAAGGAATGAGAATCAATAAATTATGATAAAAAAAGTACTGAATACTTCATACGCCTTGCAAAGTTACTCTGAAACTTCGCTTCACGACTCCAGCTCAATTACAAAAAAAAAAAAAAATATGTAATCATCGGCACTTAACAACGATTTTCTAAGACTGTAAGCAGTTTTACTTTGGTTGTAAACATTAACTTTGATGTGTGTTTTTCAGTTATTGTTCCATGTATGCGTTATAATTACATATTCATATTACTATTCCAGATGACCTATATCGGAACTACTGAATTTCTCACTTGGTTCCATCTTTTCTTTACTTTTGTGCAAGCGGAAGACTGCCTCCGTTGACCCGAAACGTACTTCTAACAGGTCTTTTCAGAATTTTCCTTTAATGTCCCCAAACGGACCCAACACCCAACAAGTATATGTCCAGTGTTGAGGGCAGCGGCTCTGAAATGAGACAAGGATAGAATAAACCTTTTAAGCTCGCAATACTGGTGTATCCACGAATGCCATTATCAATATCAGCGCCAGGGAGTAATGAAGTTGAACGACTCAAGTATGGATTGGAATCAAGTTTGTAGTAGAACACAAAGTTACCGTATTTATTTAGTGTATGAGTGTACTATTTAAAGGATACCAAATGATGAAATTAAAGACAATTTGTTTGATTTACATTTATTATTTATTACATTGAAAGAAAATATGTTTGTTTTTATCAGTCTGTGTGCAACAGTGGATAAGGACTGAAAATTAGGACTGTCCAGACAAATGACATAAATGGTGATGACCATAGTGGTTTTGACTGTTAATGTTATTTTTCTTAGTGTTTTCATAATGCTTGGAATTTACTCATTTGATAACGAAATAAAATTTTACTAAAATAGTTTCTTATGTTCCATTTTCCTGGTATAAATGATATCTATATAATCTCTTTTGTTTGAAAGGAGCACTTTTTTACAGTGTAACATTGCTTTAGGGCATTGGTCATTAGGCATAAAAGTCCATGTACCGTACAAAGGTATTCTTTGCATTAATTGTAATTATTTCAGTTGCCTTACTAGAAACATTTACCGACAGTTTTAGACCGTGTAATCGTCATTTGCACAACATCGTCTGTCTAAAGAAACCAATACACAACAGCACTGCTCCAATTTCCCCGGTATTTTTCCACCTTTAGGCATAAGCACTGTTACAACAGTTTCATGAATGACCATGGAACTCAGAGCTTAGGGAAATATTTCAAGAAAAAGGTCAATGCGCTCTTCCTTTATTGTCCCCCCCCCCAAAAAAAAAAACAATGTGTTGGTTTTATTATTAAAATGAAACAATTACCTTAGTTAAGACCTGTTAGCACTACCAGCAGCTAGTCTTTTTTAACGTTAGGGCAATTTATGTGGCTAACATTAATTGTGACTCAGTTTTCTAGTCGCAACCAATGTCAACCTGACCAAATGGAGCTTGGCTCTAACTACATCAGGCCTAACCAGCTGATGATAGATTCGTGGGAAATAGAATAATTTTTAATAGGTTCAACTTACTTTTGGACTTTTAAAACACCATGATAGGCCTACCGATTATCTAATGACTACATTGTAAAATACACTAAATAGTTTTACAATAGTGTAAAGTACATTTACAATTGTAAATGCCAAAGGTAGAAGTAATTATTAGGATATGGTTCCTCATGACTTGAGCTAACACCACTGAACACAAACTTGTTTTAAATTTTGTAGTAAGTATGGCTGTAGTATGACTGAAGGAAATATGGTTTTTACGCCGTACTTGTCATAAAAGAAGGGTAAAGTTTGAAAACCATCAAAGTGGTCCTGAAAATTTACAATATGCATTTTTTTGTTCAAACACCATATAGACTTAAAGTTGACATTGACTCAATTCACGATTAAACCAATACTGCCATCATGTGTTTCTGTGTCTTTATATCAGTCAAGGAGATCAATATTGAAAATATCAATGTCAATATTGATTAAAAGTGCTCCAAAAATCAAATGTTAGGATATGAGTCACTTGTTGAATGCCCAATACTCAGGGTTCCTCTTCCTACCAACAAGAACTGGCGTGATAAACGTGTACTACTTTATGTGACAGAAGGAGACATGCCCTGGACGCAACGAACAGGAAGTCATGTTTAATAGGTGCATATATGTTTCCGTAGTCGTTACTACATGAAAAACATCTGACTCAAATTGTGAACATTTGACCGTTGAGATTTCCTGAATCAGTTTCGTTCACGATCTTGAAAGGTGACTGTGCTGAAGAAGTTACTGTTGTACGTGAAAATATAAATAACAAAATGTTTCTTATTCATTTTTATAAATTCATTGCCAATGCAACAAATATTACGAATGCTGTGGTATTTTTGGAGGAAATCCAGCCACAAACGCAATTGCCATGGATTTATTATCACCAACATTTAAATTGAATTGTATCTGACCATATATTGAAGTTGACATAAGCATGACATAAGGAAATTACAGAGAATCTATCATAGGATATGTTCTTTTGCTTTCAACTGCTGTCATGTAGTTAATAGGGACCAGAAGTGATACATATACTTCGCACAATTTGATAATGAATGCCAGGATGATGACCACTAAGATGATGTCCGAACAAAAAAAAAATGTTTGAACATTTTGTCTCTGAGTAACTATTGGATTGATGATTGTTTTCAGACTAGAGATTTAAAAATCTTGAGACTTCAAATTTAAAGCTATTTGATTAGGCCGACGGACTTGCAATCGCTTCAGGGGTACTTGCGTCACTGTTCGGTCATTTCATGTGCACAAAAAATACATATTGAAAGTTGACGAAGCAAGGGCAGGGTGTTGGAACTCACATGCAATTTCACATGCAACTGGGACTACATTCCATTCCCACATGCTGATGCTTGTCTTGCTTTAGCGTTTGATCACTAACAAGAGAGGCATTCCATATACCGGCATATTCCACTAGGGAAATGTAGACTTAGTTTGGTAAGTAAAATACAATTTAAGAAATCACCTGTCATAGTTTTCAACATTCTATCGTGATCTAACCATCAGCGGCAAGCTGCTCGAGGGGGCAGCCACATAGAGGCAAACAGTTAGGGCTATGCAAGTGGAAATATTTCTTGAAATGAAAGACAAAAATAGAACTTCAACTGCCCACAAATACCCCGAATTGTAGTGCGTGTCGTAGACAAGTCCCTGTTGTTATGGGTAAACTAGTCTTCGTGGATCTATTCCTCATAGGAGTAGCGTTTTGATATCACGCTGGACGAAACAAAAATTTCACGGGATCTCTCTTATAACGCTTTACAACTGCTGACTAATGGGACAGTAATGGGCTTAGTTATAAAGAGTTCCTCGTACTGCTGTATAAAAACTGGCTTTCTGTTTTTACCGCTGAAATGGAACATGAAAGCAGTACATGATCCGGTACATTGACGTCATGTTTACCTGTTTCGTCTGTTATACTCTATATACTGTCTGTATGTCAGGCAAAAAAAAACTCACTCAAAGGATGACCTCTGTTGTTTAGACCCTTAATTTATAACCCGTGGCGTTTGAAAACTGTCATGAAAATAATGATCAAAATGTAAGGATATACCCGTAAACGAACCCCCCTAAACCAGTACTACATTCATTCCCAACTCAGTCAGTCGCAAACACCTATCCCCAAAAACAAAGTTAATACACGAGCACAAAGAAACATCGTCCGCTGTTAACCTATGTCTTACCCCTGGTAACACGCCTTACATGCCAGAATAAGATTAATCGGTAACGCTAACACCCCGCTTAGAACTCTACACACACACTTAACTACTTCCTCAACAGATATAACCAACACTTCCTACATAATGCTTGTAAACCACGTCACTCACTACAATCTCTTTTTTCGACCTTCCCATCACTGGCACTACCCCAAAACTTTAACAAATTGACCAGTGATCTCCTAGTTTCTCTACAATCATATAACCAAAGAAGAAACTCACGTTCTGGTGTCTAGGTGAACCACTTAATAACAGACAAAAATTGTTGTTCCTCAAGTGTTCGTTGATCGATAATCATGGCTGACATCCGAGGGCGGTAGACGAAAAAGTTAGACGAAAAAGTACTCACCGAAAGTAATTGCGTGTGTACTAGAAAACCAGAAGGATAAGATTTTGTTTGATCTTAACTTTTTCTTTACTTTAAAATGTTCACACCACGTTGTACTTGAACGGACAACACGTTTCAATGAAAGACAATGACAATAACTTCTTTGAAAAGAAACGGGATTGGCATTAAAACAGTAAAAAAACATGCTTTAGCCTGTTGTTTTTTGTGACACTGAGTTTTCTTTCTGGAATGCTATGCTAGAAAAAGTAGGAATACAATTGACAACTGAACAATGTTACAAACATTTCTCTGCGTTTAGCCAATATTCCACTGACATTTTTGTGCGACTGTGTCGCTAATAATTTATGATCTCCAAGGACTTACACAAAGTATGGAACGTGTAAATTAATTGCAAACGTTAACATTAAGTTGGTGTAAGGTATTCGAAGCAAATTTCCATTTCTCAAACCTTCATCCGACATCAACCAGAGTATGCGTTAAAGGTGCTTGACAAGGAATGTGATATTACTGTAGATTCAATCAAATGACGACAAGTGTTCAAAGTTTTTAGTTTCTTTTATTTTTTCTTCGAGCAATGGTGACAAAAGGACGATATCAGATGGCAGTCAGCTTATTGAATGCCAGGCAGTGTCTGAGAGGAATTGTTATAAGGGAGAAAAACGATAATGTCCTGACAATTTCACAATTTTACAAACACAATTTCGCTTTGTCTGCAGACGTACGTGATTTTGAGGGACGTATGTTTTGTGCTCTAACTCTGTAGCAAACTATGCACATCTTCTGGAGTCCTTACGTCAACTTAAGACCTAAGTATGCGTCATGGGATTATTCAGGTTGTACTGAGAAGTATCCGCACAACTGAAACCGAAAGCACTGATAACAGTATCGTTGTACCTTCCTCCAATTATGTTCATTCTCGTTTTAAAATATGTTCATGTAAACAGGACGCATGTAACTGCTCTTTTTTCTTTATGTCTGACTCATTCACCCTGTGTTGAAAGAAAACAAGAACCAGAAAGGTCAGCATTCCATGAGTAGATACAAAATCATGACCAGCACTCTTTATAGGACAACTCAAGTGAATGTTGAAAACGGTAAGTTGGTTTCAGTTTTTTTCAAGTAATAGCTGAAATGTATAATTGCATAACTGTTATTTAGAGAAAAAAATGATCGATTAGCAAACAAGTCACGGATCATCGTTTCAAATGATATTAATGCAGGTAATTTTTGTTGCAAACAAAAAAAAACATTTCTTGCTCGTTACATTACCATATATATTGTATAGGTCTGGTAAGTATGGCTATGCATTGACACCCATGATCGACTTCCAAGTAGCTTTAGTAGTATTTTTTTTACTTGACAATGGGGTGTGTAAATCCTCGTGAAAACGGAAGCGAATGTATCGACACTGGATTTCAAGCAGTAGTATGATATCACTGAGAGATAGTGTTTGGGAGGGATAAGAGTTATTGAGAAGAAGCAAAAAACGTCCAGGCGAAATGAGTTTGTCTGCGTAACATTAATATTTAGAGAGAAAAACGTACTACCAAAGACACAGACAGAGAGAGACGTCAAAGAGACTGTTGACTTTGCAGATTGTAGCAACATTGTATTTGTGCTTCGACCCACACATTGATCAAGCAAAATAAACGATGATAGAAGGCAGATGAGGAAAGCCGATACAAAGTGCTTGACGTTGATGTAGGCAAGAACGGAACTTAAAATTTTAGGTCTATGTGATGATTACAGTAAAGCGATGATCTAAGTCCAATGGGTGTTTACTGGTAACTTTCAAACAGCTCACACAGTCGCAGAGTTTGTTGGAGTTCAGACATGGGAATAGACGGCGAGGGATGGGGTCCAACCCTCAGTCCGACAAGTTTGTAGCCCAACAAGGAAAAAACATGTATTTCATTGCAATCAGGCTTTTTCTGACTGACAACGAGTATTTCATATTCGGACTGAAAACTTGTCTTACTAAATTCCCGTTTTGTTCGGACTGAAAACGTGTTGGACTGAAAGCGTGTCCCCGGAACATGACACCCATTGTTGCTTATTTAATAACATAATCATGAAATGTCTGTTGACAGAAATGAGTTTTCCTTTTTCTATGTAAAAAAATTGACGGTTCAGACCGAAGATGCAAACGATGAGCAATGACGGCATGCATACATAACGATACATTAATGACAAAGATTCATCTCCACAGACAGATTCAGTTCTCCCAACTACTCACGTCTAGTCCATCCCACTTTCTCTATGAAATTCCTCGCCACAGTTAAACCAATGGGTCAATTTGTTCGCTGTGTAATTTGAGCATCTTTCGAATTGTTGTCCATTAAAGAGGAGAAGCAGTTCAGATTTGTACTATCCTCAAGCCAAAAATATATGTTCGGTGATGAGTGACTGCCTTTCAGGAATCTTTCAGTCATATACATGTTAGTGATTCTCAAGGTATCATCGCATCCTATCAGACTAGAGAAAAAAGGTAGGCTATTCGACGAAGTAACTATGTCTCAGAACGGCCCCGATATACCTATAGTGAATTTAGGCAGACATCTAGCGTTACATAAATTGATTATTCCATTCCTACTGCTCAGGTTTGTGCGACTGCATCTGATCTCGAAACCACTACGTACTTTCACTGCACTTTTATCTGCAACCTTTATTCTAATGCTAAAGCCGATATCGCGAAGTTTCAAGATATAGAAACAGCAATTAGCGATGTATTAACAGTTATAATTTTCAATCAGTAAATACAGAGAAATACCATTATCGTTAAGGGTGGCGATGGAGCACCCCCTCCCATTCCGAGACTAGTGAAAGCACTAGCACTAAAGCCACAACATGACCTTTGTTTAAAAGTGCTCTGAGCATTCTGAGCAAAAAATGCCCACTCTGTTGGTACTCATATTTCCCGTTTCTACTTCCTCAATATATACACACAATATGGTAATTTTTACATTGCATTCGGTTTGGTCATTGTCTCCCCAATGACACAATATTATTCACTTTCGTTCATTTTCACCGTTTGTGAAATAACGGTGAACTTCAACGCATAAGAATAAAATGCATAGCACCTGTAGGAGAAGCAAATGAAACGATATTTAACGGAATCACCGATTTCGGAGGAAAGCATCAATAGGTGCGGGCATTTTTCTTTCCAAAACCAAATTCAATCATTAATTTGTTACTTAAGTTTATTTCTATTTGACACATTGAGAGCCATCTTTATGTGACATTTGCTACTGGCAGTCAATGTAGAGGAAGGTACACAGGTTCGGGAAAACTTACTCCAAACCCATAATTCCAATTTAATGGGTCCTTAGATACAGCAATGATGCCTCCGACACAGTAAGTTAGTAATCTTACCAATTGCCGCATTACTCAACTCTGATAGAGATATTTGAGTTGATGTGTTGCACTTTGGAATTACCTTGGTTATACCTTGTGGATTCAAAGCCCACTTTAAAGAGACACGTCCGACTTTTATTTTCTTTTTATGAGCCAGTCAGTTTTGGCAAACCTTTGGACCTTTCCCCCACATAGTAACGACATATGACATTGTATACCTTGTAAATCTTTATGATCGAACGGAGGCTTAACTAACTTAATGAACATTGTCACCAACTTTCACCAACTTTCATACAAATTTCTGCTTGGGATAAAGTGTTAATCTTTTCACACATCTGCCCATAATTACTCCTGAATCGTATTTAAATTTGACAGTGATTTTAGTATCATGCCCAAGGCCAAAAAATCCAAAAAGTCACCAACAGTTGTGAAAGAATGAGCGTTTGAGAAATTTGAAACCAACCTTTTTGATTATTTGACATTTTGACCTCTGTAGACCATGANNGTGTTTATTTGCAGCACAAAATGTGGGACTATAAAGGCATTATGAGTTTTTAAACAACACGACACACTTGTTTCACTTATTTATTTCAGACATTTCTGTCACACTTTAAGCACGATTACATACACCAATTTTAGTACATACAATGACAAAAAAATACATTTAAGGGCAATATGAGGCAACTAAATACTTTGCGCTGCAGCATAACTAATGAAATATCATCCCAACGAGTACAATAGAAGTTTACATGCGTATATATTGTTGTTGTAATAGAAATGAAATGTTACCTTTTTCACCTTTTATTTTTCA
>VJOZ01020056.1:0-11084 GCA_009801055.1 Stichopus horrens | reverse complement strand
TTTAAAGTTTAACTGAATTGCTGTCACCAATGCCTGTTAGAATCAAGGGATGAGAATGCCTGCCATCAATACTAGCATTTCAAGTCATACACAACTGCAGTTCTTATTTTTTCATGTTGATATATGGCACCTGTGTGGAACCTGTGAGATGCCTTGGCTAGGATAATATTTTAACTGTGATGGTGTGGTCATCATGTGCAAGTTACAGTATACAGGAACACACTTGCTACTTAGTTTTAACCTGAGGCATATTTGCATCTGAAACCTAGAAGCTTTATTAGATGTACATGTGTCTCCAAGAATAAATTTGCTTGAATGGAAATGTTATTATATTACTGGCAGTGTGTTACATCAAATGAAGTCAAACTTTGATCATAAATAGCAGCATTGCAAGGGGAAAAAAATGTTCTACAGCAGCAAACGTCATTTCAGATATCCTACATGTAAAAATGTACATATAAAATAAACCTTCACATAAAATGTAGGGTTCACTTTTTCCTTGTTGAGTGTAAATATTTTGATTTTCAGGGATTAAACTGATGGAAGGATATCTGTTTTGCTCCCTACATTTTGCTTTCAAAGAGAGATTTTTTGTTAGTAGAAATTCATACAAAGGTGGTATAGGAAGTGACCTGAATCCTGGTCTCTCATTGGATCAAACTGCTCCTCTTCGATGATGGCAGCCTTGGATTTGGCAAGATCTGGATCAGTGGGATGGAGTTTTATTTTCACTTCAGATTTCAGAATCATAAGGCCTTTGGCTTCAAAGATATCTAATCCATCTTGTTCATCTTTGACCCACATTTGACTCACTTTGACTTTTCCTGTCATTATTCATTTTCCTTTCCATAACTTGACATGTTTACATGGAAATGTCCAATTAGTATGAATTTAAATCAGTTCTACTTTAGTTTATGCTTATTGCTTTTTTGTGTTCTTCAATTTTCTCAGGTTCTTGTAGCTCAGCCAAAAGTTGCGGGGACTGTCTGGTGAAAAGCCCAGATTGTGCTTGGTGTAAATATGAAGTAAGTCTTGAGATGGTTTTGTTACATAACTGTAAAATCAAGACGGAAATTTGGAAGTGCAGTCGATTTGAGTGCTGTTGGTAAGGGGGGGTGGGGTTACAGTCTTTGAATCTTTTCCCAACTGAGATTGATATTTCAAAAGCAAAACAACAACTGGGAAGATTGTACAGATGTTGACTTAACATATGCCAGTAGGCAAGATTGCACCATTTTACATTGTAACATACTAAGGCATGCATTTCTTGCTCAAACCATGGTCAATTTGATTCTAATTTTACCTCGCTATGTAGTAGCCTGCTATTTCTCTGTCTTCATAATATTGTCAAATGGCCTTAGCCAAGCTTAATATATTCTTGAAGGGGTGTGATTCTTTCTGAGGGTCACCTTATTGTGTTTTGCTAATTAGATATTTACTTGTTCACAATAAATCATCCCTTGATGTTTCTCAAAGGAGATATTACAAACGTTCGATCATTGTTGATCAATATCGCCCTGTTCCACCTTTTTTGCCCACCAGAATTTTGGGGAAGATGACAACTACCCTCGATGTGATTTGAGGAGTAACCTTCTAGACAGACTTTGTCCAGATGAAGATATCGTCAGTCCAGAGAATGAGGTCAACATAACTGGGGTACGTTACCATCAATTTTAATTTTAATTCCCAACTTTACCACTTTCATTTGAATACACATTTGGCACCTCATACGCTGTGAAATACCTGGAGTTACACCATGAAATCCTGGAGAGAATGCAACTCAGCAGCGATGATGTCAAAGCCGCTGCTTTCAGTCTGGAATGCTTTGCATGGATTTGTCATCTCAGAAGAACCACATGGAATGTTTTTTAAGTCCCTCTGATTCTAATCGGGAGGTGCAGCTCCAGTGAAGGATATGTGCCATACTTCATCAGGAGTAGGAAGGCAAGAGACAGAGAGGGGGAATCTAGCTGTCACTTGACGAGACTATCAAATATCTCCAATCCTCCCACCTTACCCTGTCAAACCAGAATATTCGATGAGAATAATTAAAGCATCTAGTTTAAGTAAACTAAGGGTTAACTTCTCATCCTCATATTTTACACTAATCCTCTCTCCTTTAGTCTTGGTTTTTTTCGGTCTGGGCCACATGTTGTAGTATGTTGAGTCAAGCATTGCAGCTTCTAAGGAGGGAAGTGCAGGGTTTGTCTTTAGTACACATTTGTCAAAGTAATAAAAATTTGAGAAAAATTTTGCACCTTCTATTCACTTTCAAACCACATTCACAAAATTATAATAAATTGGTGTGATTTAGTACTTTCACCAAGCTCTTGTCAGTGGAATCATGTGACCAGTATTTTACCATGATATGCACTTTGATTTTCAAATCATTTGTTCTTGATGAAACATAAACTTATTTTGGATCTTTGCATGTTTTATTTTCACTGTCAGTTTAATCAGATGCACAGTATTTTGATATTCACATAGTAAATGAATACTTACCCTTTGCTCACATGTCTGACCTCACACAACATTTTCTAAAATGATATTCTAACACTGACCCCACCATAGACTAGGCCTCATTAGGCTATCACTTGTGTGTACTCAATCGGCCCAAATATTTTCCCCTAGAGTGTGTTTGATGACACTATGCTACACTCCACATACATGCTCTTGATGATAACACACGTTGTCTCCTGCACACCCTAGCAAGGATTACTCGTTGCATCGTTGAATATGATCTCAAGGGACGGCTGAGTTGCCAGTGCACTGATTGTAAACCGTCAGTGGTCTTCATGATTTACAAACTTCAAGATATTCTCTGCTTTTGCACATATTCGAGTATATGTGTGAATTATTGTCACTTGTAAATTAATAATCAGGACATACAAATTGCTTTGACTACTAACTTGGTAGCTTTGATGAAAACTTGTTGTCAAGCTCATGAGTCCTTAATTCTTGTAATATAGTATTAACTAGAAACATCACAACACTATCCTGGTTACCAAGATACTAATATCCACCACTTGCAATTTATTCTTAAAAGAGAAATTGCCAAGCTGAATAAGCTATCTGGTAGAATCGTGTTGTAAAAGCTAGATCTTCAGGGTGTTCTAGAGCAGAACATGTCCAGTAAGGTAACATATTTTGAAAGTTTTCTTGCAATGGTCTTAGAAACTTTCCTCTCCTCAAAACTGGCATAGGGTCTGTTCGAACAACTTTACTGACGGACATACAATGCAAAATGTGTGGGCAATATTGTTTATTTTTTCTCAATTATGCCACATGATGAAGTCATCATTCCATCAAACTATCTCATAGAAAGAAACTTAGCAGTGTTCGTGACTGCAAAAATGAACTGGTATGATTTGGCAATGAAATCGGTGGTTTAATATCCATATCCAGACAAAACTTAAGTGACTGATTACCAGCATTTGAAGTCAAATATTCTGTGATTTGTTTATAATGCTCCTGCAATTTGAGCTCTTATTGAACCAAGTTATAGTACCTATAACTTCTAGTAAACCAAGTTGCCTATAACTTCTAGGGAACCAAGTACCTATAACTTCTAGCCAGCCAAGTTACCTATAATGTCTAGTCAACCAAGCACCTATTCAGCTGACATTTCCTTCTTTGCACAGGTTTTCAGTTGGTTTTGGTTTTGATAGTGAGTTGTTTTGGGAAGCAAGCTAACACACAGACATAATTGTTTTTGTATTTGGAATGCTATTGTTACCTTTCCTCTTCCATTTTAATCCCATTTTGGAATTTTGTGGGCTTGCAGTAATTACGTGTGATATTACATATCTGTTCATGTTATGACTGTCGATAAACCATGCTAGACCACAAAAATCAGAAAGATTTGCCCTCAGGGAATAGAGGCTCACACTTGAAATTTCTAGATAGTTGGACATGTTATTTTGGATTTTTCCAAATTCCGTTTTCTGTGCAGAGAATATCACTTCTGTTTAAAAACATGGTTTATGCCGGCCACAAACATGTGTTTTCAGAATCTCCCACAGTCTTTCCAACTGTTTAGATGACCTCTTTGTGGAGTATCCAGTTTGCTCTGGAATTGACACCCCGGGTGGATAGGTATATATGTGTCCGGTGTTTTTAGAGCTCAGATTCGGAAACCTGATTTTCCAATCTCAATGACAAAAGGATCTTTTCCAAAGTGAAGGCCAGTCTTTAGAGGACTCCCCGAGGATAAAGTTCAAAAGCATACAAATATGAGGCCGATACCGTCTGCTTCGATAGAGCAATGAATAAATAGAGACAGCTGGTGTGATATCACTGCAGTGGTCGCAGAGGCAGTTACAGGGTGAACTGCTATTGTGAATCTTTAGGTCATTCACGCAATGCTTGTTAATGTGAATCTCTTGGTGTACCTCACCTCGCTTACAAAGAAACATGGTTTTCCTGAAGTACAGGTGATTTTGTGCATCGCAGCATAGCTTTATAGCCTCTATCTGAGTTTGTCAGGGAGTTTAAATAGCAAAACAAGGTGTTGTCTCATGTTCCTTAACCAAATCATAGCCAATAGCATGATTTTTGGAACAAAAGAAGTATAATGTGGATGAAAGTCAATTTCCAAAAACTGTCATGTTGATAAATGTAACAGGTGTACTTATCATGAGGGTGACATTTGCAACTTCATTCAGTGAACAAAATTTGATATTCGTGTTTTGAAGAAGTTACTCTCGGAAGAGGCACACATCTGAGTAGATTTAAGTTTTTAAAACATTAAGTTCACATACCTAGTTTTTTTAATCTTCACTTTTGGCTGTTAGGTTTTCTTTATGCAATCTCTTCCTTGGACTTCAGCCTTACCCACCCAAAAGATTGAAGCAGCAAATGGCATATCGCCATAAATTAGATTATATTATTTGTCGTGAAATTCAATGACTGCTGCTCCTCCATAAGTGAAATCAAGTTCATTTAAATGTGGATGTCTACAAAATTTAAAAACCACTTTCATGTTGTCTAAGGTAAATGCTTTGCAGCTGTAGTGCTCACTTACATAGAAAGTGACTTCATAGAAAGGACTTCATGTGTTAGTTGTCTGTCACAACTGTTGCTCGGCCGTACGAGGGCGTACTAGGTCTCAGAGGGCGGGTTGCTAGAATTAAATTCGAGGACGATTCGAGCGTGGGTCAGATGTATGCATTAGTGAGGCGAGGGATAAGTACAAGTCACTCCTGAATACCTGCACCAGGGAATTGTGGGGATTATGTGTCACAAGTGTAGCTATGCTTGTGAATATTCTTCATGATTGATTGGAATGATGTCATCAATCCCCAGAGGTACTAAAACATTTCTGATGACGTACATTTCCTGATATCGTGAAAGTGGCTTTTCGACATCCGCCGAAGTCCTCATCTGTAGGTGGCATGTCACGATGCCATTCATATTTACTCGATTAAAAAGAAAATTTGAACTTTCTGAGAGATGTCCTGAATTTCTCAGTCACTTTTCGTCTTCAACTTTTAGCATCCTCAACTTTACCTTTGGTGAGGCGTTAACTGTATGTGTTAAGTACCCGTGTGCACCAACTTGCAGTTAATTGGCAAACAATTGTGGATTGAACAGACCAGAGTGCGAAACCTTCACAGCTGCCATCCCTCGATGGTATTCCTTAGAGATGATTTTGACTCCGATTGCAAAGTGCATTCTAGGACGTTGTCTTCATGCTGCTTAACATCGATGGCGGTGTTTGAAAAGGATGATGTTCCCTACTACAACTTTAATCTCAAATAATGTTTTACTGGTAATATTTGCAAAATTTTTGATATGAGACTAAAGAAAGGCGGGTAATAATGGATCACATGATGCCTGATCACCACCATGGTTATTGTCTGACCTAGAAAGGCAGATCGATCTGCACTCATCCTAATTTGTATTTTACTGCGTTATATGAAATTCAAAGGGGTAATGCCAACCGAGTCAAATTTGCAGAAATCCCTCAATTACTTGCAATATTAAAATGAAAAAAAAATAAAAAGATCAAAGAAAAGATTCCTTAACTTTTTATTATCAACAAAGAATATTTGTGGCTGTCAATTTACTTTGGCAGTTGATTGATGTTCTTACTGTTCATAGAATTTTTTTAGTTTTTATGAACTTTTGTCAACTTTGTATCGAAAGTGGCATACTATCAGTGTGTGTGAAAAGTGGTGCAGGTCCTTACATGTGTGTAACCTTCTTCGAAATGTCAATTGGTGTTCTTGGTACTGTTTGCCATATTCATAAATTATTCCCAGATGGCTGCAACACAAGGCTTTCCCTCTGACCACTTACCATACAGTAACCACCAACATACATTGTGAAGTTTTAAGCATGAGTCACGGTTCGATTTTTCAAGAGCACCCATCACTTAAAAGGGGTTAACCCCATTGTCATTCTTCCCCCATCCCCACCCCTCCCCCGGTAGGCTTTGAAATGAAAGGATGGTCCTCCTGCTGCAGGTTTGATACCACAAGTGTAAGACCACCAGACCACCAGTTTTGCAAAACTAGGATGCAGATTACAATTTTGACTGGTTTTGACTACATGGTCCAGACATTTTTTTTTTGGTCTCTTTTTTCATATTGTACAGGTTTGATGCATATTGTGTAGGTGGCGTATGTTGTCACAATATTTGGGCATCACTGTAGTAACTAATGAAATATATATTGCCAACAATAAAATACTGTTTTTAAAAAGAGCCCTAACTTTCTGTCATTTGGGGTGGCAGCTTTGATAGGTTGCAAAGGGCTTAGCTGCGGTTGTTGTCACAGCATGAGTGCTAGCTTATCCGGTAAGCCATTAGGTCAAAATTTTCGTGGAACGGTGCTGAGGAGAAATAGTAGACTCTACAGTAAGCCGGACGGATACCCTGTAAACATGGCATTTAAGTATTTCCTTTAGGACATTATCCAAGTTGACAATTACCATGTATGAGAAGATCATATTATACCAAATGAAGGAAAAGAAAAATAGAAGCTATCAAACACAAACACAGGATGAAAGCTAGGGGAGTAGCTAGGGTTCACAAAATCTAGGGTGATGGTTCTGGAAGCACCTCCCCCTCCCCCTCCCCCCGATGTGCCAGCACTTATCAGTATAAACAGTGTGATTAAAACATGGGAAACATGCTGCTATGACAGAATTGTGTCATATGAATATTTTCTTTATTTCCACATTTTTACAGTTTCTCTATGAGATGAATAGTTTTGGTATAAATTTGATTTTTTTTGTTCATGTTTCTTTCATATTTTAAGTCAGATGCATGAAAGGAAGAGCATGATGTGATAATATTCCCAGATTTTTTTCTTAATATTTTATGACTTAAAATTCTAGAAAACTTGGAGCAAAAGCTCATATCTGCTCTGCCGTAGGAACTTTATGTTGGATGCTCAAACACTTGAGCCAGTTCTGAATGAATTTTGCCTGTCACCATGTAACTTTTGCTCCATACTTGTTACTTTACAGTACCTACAACATACACTAAAGGCCTTTTTGCCGTTTTATCTAGTCAGTAAGGCCCTGTCACTTTTCTGTTATTAATTTAAGCTGTTGTTCTACTGAATCTAGTCACTTAGTACATTAGATCCTTGTATCTACTTAGTAAAGCCCTCTTAGTGTTGTATCTACTGTAGCCAGTATGGCCCTCTCCATTACAACTATATCTAAATGCAATAGGGCCCCCTTTGCCCTACTGCATCTAGTCAGTAAGTCAATTTCACTAAGTGCTTTGTAGGTCCTCTTAGGCTCTTACTGTACAGTATTTAGAGAGGCAGGAAGCGGCTCTTACAACTGCATCTTGTTAGTCTCCTCACTGGTGTATCTGGTTAATAAGTCCATTATTCTGCATCTGCTTCCTATAGGTGAGACCCTCATACTACTGTAAATCTGTACTTCTATGCTTTTACACAGGCCTGTATCTACAGTAGTTACTAGTGTTCCCACCCATTATCTTTGTTTGTGTGGCATGCTTACTTGTCTTACTACTGTAGGTAATGTGGTCTCCTTAGTGTAATAAACAGTAATGACTGGTAGGTGTGTGGTGGCAGGTAAGTACATAACTTGTTAATTCCAAACGGCGTAAGTTTAAGGGCACATTTATCTCTTCTAATGTACAGGACATATATGTAAAACCTGAGGTTAGTTTCTAAGAATTACTGTACTGTATGTAGTCTACTGTAGGTATGAGCATTTGTAGTTTGTGTGTTTTAATGGAGGTATGATGAAGGGATCCCCCTAGAGACAAGAGGACTCACGCCATGGGTATATATATGCCCTCTCATTATTACCCAAAGCCTGCTAAATAGTTTCCGAGTCATTTATCAATGCCAGTTACCTCCCGATGTACAGTTCTGTTGAGTCGACATAAATACTACTCTAGTAGTTCAAGTAACCTTGCAACGACAAGAATTAGGAAACATTTTAATCAGTTTCGATTAGCGTCCTTCTCCTTCCAGGGAGCTTGGCATGATTGTTTGCATCAACCCATTGATAATTGTTTCCCAAAACGTATTCACTGCCTTTTACTGGTCTACCAGATAATTAATACAGGAAGGGACTTATAATTGAATTGAAGAGGTAAAAGAGACAACAATTGGTTGTTATTGCGTTGAACTGTTGGGTTACCAAATGTCGGGCCGACAAAATATCCATTGTTATAGGAGTTAGTACAGCTATTTGGGACATGTGCTTCCGACTTGGGAAAGAAGTTTTTTTGTTTTATTTTGTCATGGATTACACCTTTTGTTTATTTAGCAAGAAAGATGGCTTCAAAACACAATGTGCATGATGCGTGCCTGTCCCCCTCCTCCCTCTTGTCACATGTTTGTTCCTCTTTCACTTTGTGTCACCATGGTATCACACACATTCAAACTCCCCCTCGCCAAGAGACTGGTAAACTTGAACGCTGCTCTCGATAACGACTGATTCCCCCCTGGCCGCCCATCCTTCAAGTTCAGTCTTCATTTCTACCGTGTTACTTGTCAATGCAAATTTTGTTCACCATACTGTTTGCTTCCTTCTCACATTGTTTGGACCCTGGATTTTGTTGGTTGGTAATTCAAGACTTTTCCTAACCTTTTGGAGTTCTTTGAATGTGCTGCATGCATTGTGTGATATCTTGCTACTTTGTTTTGTACACTGTCATTCAAGTTGCACAGTCACATTTTGGGGGTATGTTCTTGCTCCCTTCCCCTATTTGTTTTTTATTTCTTTTGATTCAATGAAGCATTGTTTTGTTTCCTCATTTTCCCCTCGTTACTGATGTACGTTCTTTCTGGTTAAGTGATTTTGCGCTGATTTTTTTCCCCTTCATTCTTATCAATTTTCCTCTTAGATACAGTAACAAAATGCAAGAGATGTTCAGAACTATAACTGAGCTGCTTACCTGTTAAATTCAATCCATTTCACATTCTTAGGTTTAATTAATATTCTAGTTAGTGACTTGGGAAAAGGCATCTGCCATTCCCCCCCCCACCATGGAATAGAGTAAACTTCTCTCCATACCTGATAGGACTCACTGTTGGGTTCAATGCTTGAGTGAACAACCCTCTCTCCACTTACCATGTATGATTTTTTTTTCAGTCTTATGGTATTGTATAGCCACACCTGCTACTGTAGAGCCACTTTGCTTCCATAAATGTCATCTTTGAAAACTATGTGATGCTCACCTTACATACCGGTATCTTCTAATTATCGGAGACGGTTTCGGTGCATTTTCATGAATGTTAAATAACCTGCACAATGTTTTTAAAATCTTAATAATATTTTGCACTCAAGTGTTTGTTATTCCAAGTCCAAGTTTTGAAGTGTAGACTTTCCCCCTCAGAAGTGTCCTGTTTTGGAAGGATTTCCTTTTTCGACGTGAGCATCTCATGAATTATTCATGATCGTAAATCCGTCGTATTGAGTGTCTGATGACAGGCGTAATCAATAAGGATGGAACTTCCATATGTCTGTAAATGGTTTCCAAATTGTCCTTCTCTCCCTTATTCTCTGTCAACCCCCCCTCCCCCACCTCAAAAAATTCTAAATAAAGAAAAGAAATAATATTAAAATAACCACAAGCAGAAGGTGTAAACAGATAGGAGAGAAAATTGACAAGGTCATGAATATGTTCAAACTTTTCCTCCATGTCTTCAATCTGGAAGGAGAGTTGAAAACTTTCAGGAAACATTTCAAGTGTGAGGCATTCTAATCGAGATCTTGTTCAACCCTGCAGGCTTTTAAGATATTAATAACGGGATGAATTTTAAGATGAACAGATGTCTATTAAATTATTTTGTCACATCTCGAAGCCATCTTACTCAATTTCCTCCCTGATCTTCTCTCTTTCCCACTTCCAGCCAAGGATTTATTATTAATTTTGAGTTGTTTTTTTCTATATATATCCTCAACGCCAATGCAGTTATCATCATGTAGAATGTACAGCCAACAAGCCCGAAAGCAATAAAAACATGAATGTGAAATGTCAATGTAGAATGTGAATCAAATATTTTCCTCCCTTGAAATGATTTGAGGGCATTTATGCTGATGGTAATGTTTTAAAAAAATTTAAACTTCAAGAAATAAGCAGGGCAAAATTTAAATATTTCTTTCATGATTAGGTTTCCTAATAATGACGTCAGTTTAGATAACAATCGTTAACTTGTCAACTTGAGTATTCATGTTTGCATTACATCTGGGGGGGATTGAGGTAGAGTGGGTGAGAGTTGAGTCAATGACATTAAGATTGAGTGGGCCAGTCATATTTCATGGTTACCTTAAAGTGAGGAACATAGTTTGGGGGCGCTTTTGATAACTCTTTTTTCATGAAAATTACATCTTGCAATTTTATCATTTACAGTATAACTTATTGTCTCTGTGAGTCAATTCCCACCGTAACTCTTCATTATGTGTAGGAGCAATGTGTCCCCTCTTGGAAAATATTCATCGGGACAAAATAATGAAATTTTGAGCAAAATTCACCGCTAATTTCAGCAGCATATCTCTGTGGCCACGAACATCATCAGCATTAAGTTGCCAAGTCACTGTGTCAAAACCAGGTCACCGCAACTTAGGGAAAATGTTGTGTAGGAGAA
>VJOZ01020016.1:0-11255 GCA_009801055.1 Stichopus horrens | reverse complement strand
TATTAATTATTATTATTTATTATATATAATATATTTTCAGGTGTAATAAAATCTACTATCTGAGAGTTGTTCCAGTGTACTAAGTGTTATTTTATAAGTAAGCTAATTAACTTAAAAGTCTGTAAATATTTCTATACATTTTCTCTTCCGTTTTCTTTTTCTCTTTCAGGGAGTCCTCCACATTGTTACGCCTCTTGTGTCTTTTTGGGGGGACTTCCTTTCACATTTGTANNACAAATAAATTTCAAAATTCAAAAATTCAACGTACGAAATAATAAACAGAAAGTTCCTTTGCGGATTGAGAGAGAACAAGCAGTTAACATTGTTTCAGCCATATCTTTACCTACGTTCATAGCAACTATGTCATTGTTCCAGCGTTGCTTTACATTTAAACTTCCTTTTCATGTGCAGGGACCCAACGTCCCTGTTATGGTATTCATTCATGGTGGAGGAAACGTACGTGGAAGTGGTTCCGATTTCCCTCTCAATCCTATTCCTCTTACTTGGATTGGTAATGTTATAGTTGTGAGGATCAACTACAGGTTAGGTATATTCGGGTTTCTTGCAGCAGGTGAGTCTTAATGAGAATAAGCAATGCAAATTGACCTAAACAATAAAACGTACGAAATATAATATCTAAGAAAGCAGTGTAGTGGTTAGGATAACGATAGAGATGATAAAGCAGGACACAGAGTAGAATGTGACCTGATGAAGTAAATGCAAGCAAGCGTAATGTATGAGCAGTTCTGTACATCTCCTTAAACTCCAGTCAGAAGAACGTAAAGGATGTCTAGGTAAAGGTGGGCTCGGGTAGTTTCATTCTGTGAGAGGGCAAAATTTGTGACAAACAATCCGACAAAAGAACGTCACCTTAAATGTCCACCCATCAAACCACCTAACCCCATTCTGGAGAGAACGTTATAATGCAAAGAATAAGCTGGATCCTTATGAAAAACAAATAAAATAGTTCAGTGATTAACGGACTTTAGGAATTATGTGTACCGAAATGTGAAATTAGAAGGTAGATCGGCGTCAGAGTGTATTTGATGTTTATCACCGTGATTTTTGTTGACTTTGCAGCCAGTTGTAAGTGGAAAAATTGTATATATATGTATGATATATCAAATGATATGTGATACATGTATGATGCATGATGTACAAAATTATAGTCGTAATGGTAGACACATCTGATAAAGCAGGCAACCTTCTTCTTTTACAACAAACTTTAAAAAGGGAAACAACCAAAAGAATAAAAGATTAAAGCGGCGGGTTATCTAAACTTTGCTGATAGTAGGAAGAAGGCCACAACATTGCAGTTTAATTTCAAGAATTTTTGCCTAAGTTTTTTCTCTTCTTTGCAATACTTTCAGGGGACTCCGCTATAACACAGAACATTGGTCTATACGATCAACGACTCGCTTTGGAGTGGGTCAGTCAAAGTATTGAAGGTAATTGCTGCTCACTGTCTTTTTTTTTTTTGCTTTTTAGAAATTCTTTACATAATCCTTTTCTTCTTGTTTTCCCACCCCCATATATTTGGTCTCCACATGACAAATGTTTGAACTATAATACAGAGATCAAATATACGTAAGCGCTCTACGCAGTTGTAGACTTATGTATGGTATTTTTGAGTATGTTACTATCTTCTATGAGCGGTATCGTAAATATCATCAGTCGCGGAGAAAAGCTGCTCAGGAATTTCATAATAATGCAAGTACTTACAATTTGTTTTATGGTAGTGTGTGGTAGTCTGTTGCGTGATTCAGTGACACCACACGATCAAGTTGTCTCATTTACTATAAATTTGAACAGTGCATTGACCCTCATTACAGTGGGTATTTTTAACCTGAAAACTCTCATGTACTTTTTGAAAAAAAGTTTCCATTACTTGGTCTTCGTTCTGTAGATTTTATGAATTGCAGAGAAAGTGAGTCTACGTAGTATACCGTATATAAGCTTAGAAGAAAGCGAACCATTAAGCAACATCACTGAACAAATTTTCCATGTACTGGTCTTCCAGGAAAGGGCATGTTATGACTTTTGTGCATAATTATTGTTCATTTCCCGCTTCCATATCCCAAAGCAGTTGCAATATTTGAACGGAGAAGCTTCTCTTGGCACAAGAAGTAAAATACTCCCATGCTGATCAATTCCCCTCCCTCGTCTCTCTCTCTTAATTTTGGAGGTGTTTCTCTGAGAAATTTTCATTCTTTCATTTTCTCTTGTTATTAGCTTTCGGTGGAGATCCGGGACAGATCACACTGTTTGGACAGGGCTCTGATGCAGTTAACGTTGGATTCCGTATGCTTACGGGGGACAGTCGGAAACACATACGAGGAGCCATCATGCAGGTAAATACAAATCGTTACTAAATTGCGAGTTGGAACTTAAGCATTGACTAAATACTATAATTCAAATATCTTACGTTTAGAGGTATAAAGGAATGCATGCAAAAGAATATTACCCTGGAAACAGGAAAAGGTTTTGGGGTAAAAACAATCGTGTCCCTATTAAATCCTGTTATTGAAGAGGATATTTAGTGGTTGAAAAAAACAAGTATATCTAGATTCTCTCTGACGTAATAAACGAAATTACATTCTTTTGTCTCTACGTTGGACGAAGATTGAAAAGATTAAAATGGCAGGTTTAACGTTCTCTTTTGGGGTATTAATGTTTCAGAGTGGTTACCCCCTGATTAGTTTTGGGACCTTCTCTTCAGAGGAACAGATAAAACAAAGAGCTATGACAGTTTCAGATCTTGCAGGATGTAGTGTCACAGATAACCTGGACTGATTATGTTGCTGATTGCCTCCGTAGCAAAACTACCGATGAATTGCTTTCTCTACAAGCAAATGTAAGACCTGCTTTATATATTGCTTGCTTTTAACGTCTCCTTTTGAAAGTATTTTTACAGGTATGGGATGTTGTAAATAGGTCAATTATTTAACATTTGAAAAATCGTTTAGTCTTATACAGCTCACGAATCAAATAGTGTAATTGCTCAAGTCGCTTGCTCCATTAGACCTCTGTATTGGAACCATGTAGGCTCCGATAATCCCAGAGAGTATAATTAAGGCAGCCATTAAGATGACAGAGGTAAAGATCCCTTGCAGGTCCCCACTTAGCACGTGAGTGGAGAGGAGCAAGTTGAGATGAATGCCATGCCCTAGGGTATTACGTGTATTCGAGCTCGAAACCACTAGATTACGAGCCTGCATGAAGCCTCATCCATTACGCCTACTAAGTTCTCAGCCAGCGTTAAATATAACGTTATCATCATATTTGATCCCCCCAACAACAAAAAAAAAAACCAAAACATGTATGTCAGTTTTAAGTTTACCAAGAGTGCAGTTCCCAGTGAAGATGGAAATAAGCATTAATCAGACCATACACTTTGATGTATGTAGATATACAAATATGTGGACAGACATGAAATTTAAATGTTTATCTGAGATATACTCCGCACAACATTTAGTGGCCTACTTTTCGATGTCCACAGATAGAGGCTCTGTGTTATTCGATAAATTTATAACAAGTCTTACCGTTTACCCACAGGCAGGTTCTATTTAACCAGGAACAAATATTTGGATACCATCCTTTGACGGTACCTTTTTCGAAGAGGACATCCCTGATCTGTTGGCGAGTGGAACGTACAATGAAACCGACTTACTGATTGGATCCACAGAGAATGAAGGAACATTCGTAACCTTCCTCAGGACAAGAACTCCCGGACACCAACCTTTTGTAGACAAGACCCCCTTTGACAGTCTAACAGTTGGTTCACCAAATATTCTTGTTTCGGGCCTAGTTGAAGCTATATACAACAATGGCATTGATCAAAATAGAAACTACGAAGAGGCCGCTTCCAGCGCTTTGGGCGATGTAACTTTTTTTATGCAACATCACTTCTTTCGCAAGACAAGTGTCGAAAACAGGGAGCAATGTTTTCAAGTATATGTTAACTCATCAACCTAGCCGATCGGTCTTTAAGTCATCGTGGTTACGTGCAGGGCACGTCGAAGATACCCAGTTTGTATTTGGAGCACCTTTCTTTGGTAATCCACTCTACGTTCCTACTTACGAAGAATTGAAAGTGTCATACTACGTCATCCAAATGTGGACAAATTTTGCGAAATCAGGGTGAGAGTATACTTTCACTAAAATGTGTTGATAAGAGGGTCGAGAATCAAGCATTAAGAGTTTCTAGACAATGAAAGATGAGTGGGGGACAAGTGGTTCACACAACATTATAAGGTCCTGTGAGGTATATGAAATACGAGTGCGCTAAAATATAAAATTTCACTATTAATAACAATGAAAACTATTGCAGAGTAAAGGTAACAAAGTAACGTCAGAATGAATCTTCACCGAAATAAAAAAAAAAGTATGAAGGATATCGCCAAAAAACATCACCAGTTGTCGAAACTGTAAGAATACAGAAAGTCTGATGAGGTGTTTGAACATTGGGGTGCAGCTAAGGGAAATATTTCAACAAGAGTGGATTAAATTTCATTCCCGTATCCCGCTGGCTTAAGGGGGTTAGGTGAACCCCCCCCCACAAGATCTGGAGTTCCGCTCAGCCTATGATAGTAGGCCTACGTTAGCAACACATGTAAAAAGTTTTAACTAGTTGGTAATGACTGTGGGGTAAAATGTTACGCTTGTGGTAAAATCGAACCGCCTCTCTGAAAAAGCTGCACACGTGCCTGATTTTAACTATATTTCTAAAGCTGATCAAAAGCATTAGTTATGTCTTCATATTACACCAGTAACCAGTTTGACACAGGAATCGTGCCAGTAATGTAAAATTAATGTTGGGATCTGACAGCAATTGATTGAAAATCATGGATAATGGATCGACATAACCTTGTAACCCTTTGACATAACCCTTTGACGAAACCCTTTGCCTTTGCAAACTAAGTGTCTTATGCCATTGTGATTTAGCTTGCGTGTAATATGACAGCATTTTACTTTTTTCTTTTTTGACACTACTGGGAAGCAACGTGCCAGAAGTGTGTTTGTCAGAGAGAGAGAGACAATAACCATTACCGTGTTCACTAATGCTAATATTTGATGTTTAAAAATCGTCATAGCAATGTCACGTTTGCTTTGCCTTCGTTTTACGCTTTCAGAGATCCTAACAATCCCGTTGACTTGCCAGGTGACATCCCGAAATGGCCGCGGTTTTACCCAAACTCAGAGGAGTATAAAGAACTCGACATCGGATTTTTGAACAATCGGAATAGACGTGGTCCATTTTGCAAGTTTTGGGATAAGCTACTTCATCAAATAATCTTCCTACAAAGTGAGTTTGAATGTGGTCGTACACAAGTTACATTTTATACTCCATACTGCAAATGAACGGAACTGTGTGTATCATTTAGTAGTATGGTATAACATATCTTGGATAGTATTTGACACACAAAGCAAAATTTCATCATCCCTTTTTATGTTAATTAAGCTGTACCGACACTGAAAGTGGATAGGCCTATGATAAGTTCCACCAAAGCACTGACTCAAATATAATTACTATTGACCATATAGCATGCTATACATACCGCAACCTCAACCTTTAAATTTAAAGAGGACAGTTGCTGTGAGTTGTTCATATCTCTATTACATTGAGAATTTCTATTTTTTTAAACAGATGCAGTAGACGACGAGAAGTACCTCGGACGCCGCTCATCATGAAACTACAACTAGATATGCTATTTTATCATTTTCTGTATTTTTATAAGGTAACAGGCTGTAAACTAAAATTTTTAATGCATTTTGTTTGGGTGTTTGTTTTAATTGTGTTTTTTTTTTATCGAAAACATTTTCTCTTCCATCTAGTGATTCTCAATTTTCATTTGGTAAATCTAACTTTCGTCACTTTTTTAGACAAATGAGCTATCGTGGCACGTAATTACGTTTCACTGTCTGTCGAGTCGTGCGGCTGGCTTACACCAATACCTGTCCGTAGTGGCTGTCATGTTTCGATGCAGTACAACAATACTTGGGTTTATGCAGTGATTTGCGTATTCCAGGATCGTTGAATACACTATTTGAAAATAATGTAAACGCCTTTCCTGTAGCTAACAAGAAGGATAGTTGTATAATGTAAACACATGTGCATTTGCACAGTTCACGGAATGTCTGACTTGAGAGTGCCAATGGCACGTCGAACCGGATTTTTGTTTCCCTTTCTTCAGCTTGACAGAATGACAGGTCGGCATACAAACGCACATATTTAGTACAAATTCTGTCACAATGAGAGTGTTTGTAAGTGTCCAGTGTCTCTGCCATGTTTCAGGGAAAGATTTCCAAAGTCGACCCTCTTTTCCTTGAAGTCCATTTGAGAAGTGGTTCAGACGGTTTGAATTATTTTGTCACCTACGTTTACTAATGACTTTTGACTCTGAACGTCTGTTTACATACTTGAAGGCTCAGATTTGCTTCACTGATTTTTAAAGGATGTTGTATAGAGATATGTTAATGTATTACGATGTTAATGTTAATCAAACAGTAACTTAACAGAAGATGATCAATTGGGTTGTAGCAAACGAAGTGATGTTTTTAATAAAGACCATGTTGTAGTCACTGTCACAACCTCCGCATTGTACGTAGTGCACAGTGAATATAAGATATACTGACATAATTCGCCATAACGCATTGAATACTTTCAAAACCAGTTATAACGAGTTAACGTGTTCGAGCTGGGAAGACGAACATTGCGCGTAATTGCATCACTTTCTAAGATGTCTCCGTGAATGGTAGTCCCATATTAAAGGGGAAATCAATGTTTATTATTTCACAATATATTTCACTACAATTCCCACCGGTATCGCACAATAACTTATAACTAACAAATATGATCAAAGATTATCTGAAAACATGTGGACAATTTTGAGAAACGAGTCAAATTCGGTAAAATCGTATACAAGAGGCTGTCTTGTACATGAACGTTTATTTTTTTGTACCCGACAAATATTATGAGTTCTCATTCAACAGTNNCCCAACGTCTCTATATTTCGGTAAACAGTTTAAAAAGAAAAATCATGTAAAGGTGATTTTTCTCAGTCAAAGCCTGATTTCCCTTAAGTTTTAATATAATTTTCAGCCTTCCGGTCACAAACCCATGATACACCGCAAGTTATTATTGACAAGTAGTGTAATGTATCCACGTTTTCTGGATAAGTGTTCCTTTTTATTAATATCTTTATTTGAACCTCCATTTTTTTTAAATAATGGAGGTTCACATTTTTTCGCATTTCATTTCTGTACTTCCTTCCTTCATTTTCGCCTCAAGGTGGTAATTGGCAGGTCAGTTTCTTTCACAAAGATGAAATTGAAGAATGCCATCCCTTAGATTTTTTTCTGGTTATACAGTACCATCAATTTCCATGTCTCAAGGTATAAGATAAATGGACAGTACAAAACTTGTACGTTACTTTTTTAGGTTCTTATCACTTTACAACACTGATGATATATTGAGTTATCAGACAGCCATCCCAGGCCGACAATAATTCTAACCACTACATGAATAAGTGTTCGAATGATCTGGTGTTTTTTTCTTTATGGATTTCGTCATCATAAACGTTAGTCCAGCAATGAACGACAAAACTCCAGTTTATTCCAGTATTTTATATTAGCTATAAATAATTGACAACTTTGCATATCAAGTGACATCAGGGTATTTCAGTAGAAGTGTCCCAAATCAGAGGAGACTTTGTTTAAAAGAAAAATATTGGTTCTGTTTGACATAGGAAACGATCACTGCTGGAATACGTGCATGTTTTCTTTTACTATACATATTAATAGCAGCGCCGCATTTCATGTAAAACATATTCAAAGAACCTATCAATTTACGTTTCAATTTGACATCTCGGAAGCGTACTGTATCCACTGGGAAAACTTCAAAGTCCACAAGAGACTCCTGGACTATGTTAACGTCAATTACTACCAATGATATCCACACTTCAAAGTGCAATGTTGCAATGCCTTACGTTGATACGACGTTCTTTGTGTTTCTCACCCAGATTCCTATACGTACAAGATTAATAACCGACGATGTTGTAGTTCCGTCTTTAATTTTTGGGTATTTCGTGAATTAAATATTCAGTACGATCAATGCTACAACATCTTGTAGCAAAGGTGGAACCATATTTATCACAGTAGTAGTCGAATATCCCACATCTTACTGTCAACTTAGCACTTCTCAACTGTGCGAATTTCTGAACTTGAAAATTAGACGTCTGCCAAGAGGTACATCCTGCAGTGTCTGAATGACACGTTAGTAATAAGCAGGTATTGTAACACTTTATTGTCTAAAACGTTATACGCTTTACATAGGGAGAATCTGAAACCTTTGATTACAATATTAAAGCTGTATTTAACAAAGAAAAAACAAAACCAAAGCACAACTCAAGTAGAGAACCGTTCGTCATAACTTCTTTCATCATCACATTCAAACAATACGTTTATTTTCTTTACTTCAGAAAACCAATTCATCCGTTTAAAGAGCAGGGAAACAACCACAGGTGCATGCATACACGTACTGGCGGGTCCCACGAGGAGATTTGGGGGACCAGTCCCCACCCTCCTTTCAGAGAAGTTTTTTTTTAAATATCCGGGACAGCATTTCAGCTATAGATTGTAGAGTGTAGGGTGAGGTCCAGTACAAAGAGGTTCTTTTGCGACATTTGGGGGCTATGTGTATTTTCCTACCAAAATCGTACATTGAGCTAGGTGCCCAGCCAATAGCCTTCAAAAGTACTACGTGTTACTCATTTTGTCCCCCTCTGCCTAACCCCCTCCCCATTTTCCTGGCAGGGATTTGCCGCCAGCCTGCATGCAACCCTCTCCTTAATCAAAATGACTCAATAGTCCATACATGGTAATTTTCTATGATAACAACCCTGCCACCACTATCGATATGATAGTACATAAATGAAAGAAGCATACGAAGAAAAAAAACATTAAAAAAAATTCTGCCAAACTGCAAGTGCCAAAGGTAATGTAAGCGAATTTAATTGCAAATGATCTATTTATACTACCAGCTTAAACGACTAATTTAGAGATTAACAAGATAAACAAGAATCTCTAAGATTACAGATGCAACTAATAATTTTGATAGTCAAGTAAAATGATGACAGGCGTGTATTCAATTCCATTGCATGTTTTATAAATTTTGGGATTCTCAGTTATTACAGTTTATAGAAGTAATGCCTTTGTTGTCATCGAAACTCCTAGATAATGGGTTGTTCGGTGCCATCCAGTCGATTTGTAAGTGTGTTAAATTCCTTTAAATTACTTTGACAGAATGTGAGAAAGAGAAAAGAAAAAATAAGTATAAAAAAAGAAGTAAGGAAGTTTCCTATGGAGTTTCTCTTGATCATTAAATTCAATAACCAGGTTACACTGACTAATAAGTGTGTTTCAAGTATCCAATGCACACAACTTATTCATGAAGAAACGTATTCCCGCTTATTAAACAAGGGGACGACCAATGACTGTAAAATTGAGTTACTCGGAGTTCCGCACCCTGTCAGAAAAATTTAATTTCATATGGTAGTCATAGGCGAAGTTTTACAAAGTCACTGCTTATGATATCTTCCCGAAAATTCCTTAAAATATACAATCTCTTTGCGAAATGCCCAGACGACGGGGAAGGTATTCACAGTTTAACAGCTTTTGAGATACATGTAGCGATGTGTCACATTTGAATAAGAATAAGTATTGTACAAAAGATTCATTCAAAATCTACTGTAAAAAACTTGGTTGTTTCTAAGGATATGTCCTTTTCTGTGTTCAGTGATGATCATTGTAAATCACCGTTACTTCTGTTGAAGATTAGTTAGCAGTCCCGATCGTCAGTTCCCACCACGGTAAGCTGCAACTGCATCTGTGTACATGCAAACACCATACGCACGGTTTGAATCAGTGTGGAGTATTATAGTTCGTTTGAGTGCAGGATATCAATTCAATTTGGAGATAAAACAAACTTAATTGATTCATTATAATAAACAGATGTATACATCATTATCATTCAACTGAATTACATATCCCAGCCAAAAGAAATTTTGTCTTCCCCACCCTCCGCTCATTGGGATTAGAGCCTTTTATAAATCACACTGCTGAATCTAATGATAACTCCCTAGGCAGTAAGTATATTAAAATGTGTTGCTACAAATACTTATTTTGAAAACAAAGCTTGTTTTTGTACAAACACTAACACCCTTACACCAAAACATTTACCCCATTCTCTGATTTTAGGAGACTATTGAAGACGAAATTCATCCTCGCAGAAATGACTTTCTATCGTTCATTTTCTCTTCGATTGAGAAATGCCAGCTTTTTCACTTAACTGCATCATATCTGCTTACATCGATACATACTCATATGAAGTGTCTCAAAGACTGGAGTGAGAGCATTCATGATTCATTCCTCCAATTAACCAAACAGTTTTCCAAACTGACCTTGCAAGTATTGTATCTGTGGCAGCAAGTTAAACCAGAAATTACACTGATGTTGGCGAAGCATTCGGTTGTTGCCAAACATTATGTCAAGCTCTTTGTATTCTTCTACGCCTGGGACGAACTGAGGCCATTCCGGAATACTGCTTGGTAGAGGTTGCGGTAGGTTGGGATTGCTTCAAAAAAAAGTGAAAGAAGAAAAAAATATCTCAAACTCACGACTCACGAAATGTGTATCAATAAATTGAGTTACTACAACCTGGTAAATGAAATATTTACCTTTCGTATTTGCAGGTGAGGGTGGGCATCCATTTTAAGAGAACATAATATGAGGTCACTTGAAAAAATAGCTTTGTCATTTACAACTCAATAAAGATCTCTTATTTACGAGCTGCTATGCTCTGATGAACCTCGATAAGGTTCAGCTACTTCTCTTTGTATCTTTGTTTAGTGCAACTGAAGAAGAACTGTGGAATAAAAGCTCCAAATGTTTTCCTTCGTTTTAAAAACGTATATAACTCACCCAGACTTAGCAAAGTTCGTCCACATTCTCATGACGTAGAAAGAAACCTTTAATTCCTCGTACACCGGGGTGTAAAAAGCATGGTTGAAGAAGGGCAAACCGAACACAAACTGCAGATCCTCAGAATGTGATGCTCTCAACCAACTGACATTCCACACAGATCGAACTGGTTCCTGGGTCATTTCGTACATGTAAACGGTACTTCCGGCGTTCGCCGCACTTCTTGCAAACGAAGAAGCTTTGCACTTGTACGAGAGATCTCCGAGAGCGTATTC
>VJOZ01020014.1:2796-27401 GCA_009801055.1 Stichopus horrens | reverse complement strand
TATTTGTATATATATTTCTTTTTTGTCAGTGAAGAAAATCTTGTCATTTGTTCCTAAAAAGAATTTCAGTAGCATTCAGGGAAAATCCTTTTGTAGACTTTATATTTTACCATGTATTTGTAGCTTTTCTACATATCAGCTACATTTGTAAATATATTTATATATTTGGCCAATCTATTTTTAGAGCAGTAAGTATGAACTTTTATGATATATTTCTTTTTGACTTCATGTAGTCATGAAATTCAGAATAGTCAGACTTCCTTCCATCACCTGCTTTCCTCCAAGAACTACCAGACATTTTGTGTCTTCAGTATCGTTCAGTGTCACTTTGCATATATATATATTTACGTTTACCTTCATCATGTTTATGATATGGCACCTTGATTAATTCTTTCTGTCATTTGACTTTCTGGTTTTCCATTGCTTTCCATTTTGCATGTTCCTTCCTTATCCAAAATGTATCCTCAAAAGCAGAATTACAAAAAAAATTTAACCTTCACCTTGATTGTGAAAAAAATGCAGTTGTAATCTGAAAAACTGCTACAACAAATCCATCCTTGATAAAGTACTAAAAGCTTTTATCTCTCTTGACAGAGTGAAATCATTTGCTCATCATCTGTTCATGCCTTTGTACATTCCATCATGGAAATTTTTCATTCAACACTCCATTCCTTTTTAGTTTTGAATGTTTAAATTTTGTGAACACTCATCACCAACATTATTATGGAAAACAGCAGAATTTACATGTATGTAGATATACAGTAAATGTATACATTGTCACCTTGATTGTAAAGTTAATCTGAGTTTCTGGGATGATTCTGTCCATTGAAAATGGCTGTAGATCTTTGACATTTAATACCAGAGGGACATCTTACTTTTTTTGTCTGTATGTCAAGTTGTCACCCTCAGGTGGTGAAAATGACATATTGACCACACGTAGATTAGCCATCTCTTCAGTTACGTAACTGCTAGATAATAGCCTTTGTCTTTGAGCTGCATAAAGTTAATAAAGATGCCCTTATAGCGTGATAATAAATAGCAATTGTGATTGGCATCTGACGTTACTTGGTCATTGTGATTCACTGTTTGTGTCTTATGCAGAGTAATTCCTGGTTTAATCATGTTGCGAACCTCATGTAGTTAAAGCTCAAGTAGTCAAATTTGGTGTTGTCCTCAGCTGTTTAGGAACATGTGCATCCAATGTTTGTTAATATTGTTGCAAGACAATACTTTTCATTCTCATCGAAATATAAGATGTCAACTAAATTTATTGAAAAGTCCTGTCAT
Source organism: Stichopus horrens (assembly GCA_009801055.1). Lineage (NCBI taxonomy): Eukaryota > Metazoa > Echinodermata > Holothuroidea > Aspidochirotida > Stichopodidae > Stichopus > Stichopus horrens. The sequence goes on along the minus strand of VJOZ01020014.1, from coordinate 26,114 downwards.
TCCTTAAGTTTATAGTCAACAGTGACAATAGTGTATTCATGTTTCATGTCCTATGTTCCATGAATGTTAAAAGTGCATTTACATTTCAAAGAGAATGGCAGGAATAATCATTGCCTTTAAGTTTTTTAAAGTAGTGGATATTTCCTAGTGTCAGCAGGAATAACCTGAAAACATTCCATTTCCTGTGTCTCTCTCGTAATTCATGTTCAACGTTCTCTTGATTGATTTTGCCCTCATTTAGTGCTTTTTTGTGACAAATGTGCAATAAAGTTACTTTTAGCTGTCCTGTGTATAAATATATAACCTTAGCAATACTCAGCGGTTCCAGCTCTATTTCTCGTCTGTTGTTTTCTCGTACATCCTTTCTGCTAATTTCACGAGTGTCTCCAGAATTTGTGTGTCCTGAAACAGCTAATCCCATAATCTACAGGAACAGTTTTCGGTTTCATGTTATGCTTCAAGTGGGCAGACACTCGAAGGAAAATGTGANNTGAGAGCATTTCAAGTCTCTGTCAAAACCTACACCTACATCACAAACAGGATTATTTTAGTATCACTAATGCTATGGCAGAACCATTTTCTGCACCAAAGTCATGACAGACATTCTTTTAATGCGTGAAAGATAATGAGTGACTCATTCTGGATTGTTGTAACTGACAGTCTGTACTCCCCTCCACCCTACAAAAAAAGAATGGGGGTGACAAAGTCCCACAGAACTTTCATTTAGTCTAATTCTAATAAAATATTCCAGAAGGCAGTGAATTGAAATTACAGTGGCAAATGACAGTATCTCTTTTTCATGAGAACAACTACACACTGGTGGCTGAGATAAGCAACCTTTCTAGTTTTGTTCATTTTAACCTGTTGCCTGTGATTAAGGGAAATGTGTTAAGTATGTTCTGACAGCCAATGGGCCATTGACCTGCGAGTGAGACAAAATCTACAGTATTACATGTCAGTGGGGGAGGGGTTATTTGCAACAAAATGTTTCTACATGGGACAAAACCACCTAGAACAAGCTGCATCCACTGGCATCAGTCAAGCAAAAAATAGATCAAAAGGATCATCAGAAATGGCTATAAGTGCCAATCCCCACCTGCCTTTTCAATCTTAAGCAAACAGAAAAGACTGCCTCTTATTACTAGCTATGATTCATTTGTGTAATGCATTTCCAAATGCATTCATTCAAGCCACTATTAAAGCAATGACTTCCATACAGACAATTGGACAAAAGCATCTCAAGGGGTGATCACCTTTTGGAGCAGGAATACAATTTTGTGGGTCACCGAAACAGCAGGCGAAGAAGAATCCAAGACATTGATGGGTATCTTTAAGAATATACTTCTTTATTTTGCTTTATCATTTCTGGAGAACAAAAAAAAACAGCACTATTTAAGGGAAATATTTCTCTTGAATGTCTCCCATAACAGGGAAGACTATCTTATCTTCTTGTCAGCCCTTCTTCTTGTCAGAACTGTGTCCAATAATTGCCTCTCAATCCTTTTGTAAAACATTTAGTCAAGAGTCCTCAGATTTACCTAGTCTTCTCCCCTTAAGAGAAAGATGAGAGAAAGAATATCAAAGGTCTTCTGTCTATAAACTATCCTGCCCTCACAATTTTTCCCAAGATTGTAGGACCTATCTTGTTTGCCACGAAGGTTCTTGATGAAAATATTCCCATTTATTGTCTTCGCTTGTGGCATCTGAGGACAGCGATTGAATGACCAAGACGGTATGCAGAATTTTAGTCATTTTTACAGTTCTTGGCACACTAAACTTTTGCCAAAAGTAAAGTTGATGACATTCATTCAAGAGGCCTAAAAAACTAATGCTACATGAATTTCAGTTACTAGATACAAATGTTTTTAGTTAGTGAGCAAATTCTTGCCATTTTCATTAGAGACTATTTTATCACTATTGCAAAACTCTCTTCTTTCCAGGCAAGTGATGAAAAATAGCCAACAAGTTTGCTTCGAAAGACAAGCAATAGCGCTGCACACAGTTTTACAAAGCTTCCTATCATTGAGCTCTTCCCATGACAACATACGAAGTTTAATACGTCAAGTGACAAGTTTTCACTTTATCATCCAATGTAATCTTGGTGAACTTCTTCATCAAATGAGGATCATCATTTGGATAGGCCGACAACGTAACGCCTCTCAGATGCGAACAATTCTGGCGGCTGATCTGCCAACAACACTGGTGTCGTCCTTTAGTCCTGGTTGGACGAGGATCTCCGCGTATGTACCTCCACCTTGTCCTTTGGCTAACCTCCCGGGATTAACACATAGGCTGCTATCTATATCCTAACAGACAAAACAGAAAAAAATTAAGTGTGTTTGGTGCAGTTGCACAACTATTTTCTGCATGTGAAAATCCTTTTCTACGAATCTGCATGGAAGCACAAGAATCTGAACTACATGGCAACATCAACCTAACACTTGTTGAGACTAATTAGTTTAACTGCTTTTTAAGAACAGTTGAGATAGGGGTAATGAACTGTACGTTGCCTAGTTTCAAGTACATTTTCCTTGAAATACAGATCAAGGGCAGGGTAGAGTACCCAAAGTGTGCAAAAAGAGTATCTGTGACATGTGATGGATGAAGTTACAGTTTATGAGCACAAGCATAAAAGGGATGTAAGAGGTGCTGAAGAAAAACAAGGAACACTGCTGAGCATAGCGAAGTCTTACACAAGTGTCGGAGGGAATGTTCGTTAAATTTAGAGCCACAAAAATGAAACGAAAAATTGAAAAGCAGCCAAGCAACAGCATCTTTTTCTGAAGGTAATGCAAGTCAAGCAGAAAAGTATTTATGCATAGGTACTATTACAGGAAGTTGGCAGAGCAGTTCCATGTAAAAGAAATTGATTCAGCCCCAAACAAATGAATAATGGACATCGTCAAAAAGAGCAATGAGCAAAATTAGGCAATTGCACTACCGTGGCACTTGGATAATGATAAAACAGACACACGGGAAACGTAGAACTCACAGGAAGGCAGAATCCTCACATCCCAGCATAAATCAGCCTTTGAGATGACTTGGGAGCAAGAGGATGGTTTCTGTTTTCTTGCAGGTGGGTGACATATGTTCCTTAAATTTGCAATTAAGTAAATTACCCTTGTCAACACCAATATGGTCAAGACATTGCAACTATAAGTTTCCCTCCTTTTTTTCCCCCTCTCAAGCCCGGGAAATATGATCTGTTTATGGAGACTTCACAACTTTTTCTGTACTGATGGGATTCATTTGATTGGCATCTCAAGAAATAACATTGACAAGGTGGCCTACATCACAGCTGCTCCACAGCCTGATGAGCAAACACATACCTTCACGAAGTAGCGCATATCAGACGGAGCTATGAAGATGTGTGGTTTGACGGTGAGGCGGGCATACTCTTCATAGTGCACATAGTCGATAGGTACATCTTCTGGTGGAGGGTGGACTGGGTAAAAACTCCTCTGTGTGAAAATGTGTTTCATCAAACGACCAAGTCTGTCACCAGTTGTGGCAGGTCTGTTTTTAGGGGTGCCATTGAGAAAAAAAAATATACATGAGGACTTTGAATGTTGAACAGCCATCTTTCAATGTCATTTAAGCACTCTCACGTGGGATCGTTTTTTCCTTCCTCGGACAACTGTTTCTTACAAGTGTAATTTTTAAAGTTACAGTAGTTCATAATATAAATAATTTATAAATCAGACTACTGAGTTGAAACTGTCCCATATGGTCAGGCTACAGGAATCTGTCCTGATCAAGACAGGCCTGTTTGTGAGCAGGTCCCTCTGGATGTCAGAAAGATTTCATCATAGTTACTAAAATATCACTGGACTGCTTCACTGATGATGGTGCATAGTTGAAATCCTCAATGGACATTGACACTACATAGGAAGGATAGAAAGGTGTGTCAATCTTCATCTATTCACTGTCTGCAAATTGCAGATAAAATATCACAGTTCTTCATACGCGTATCAAGATAGAAAACATCTATTTACCCAGAAATTTCCTCTTTGCCAAGGTGCAAGAGAACATCAGTAGAGGTTGCCCCAAAGACGATTCCATTAACCACGAAGGTCGACGGTTCTGACACAAAGTGCAATCTCTAGATAAAAAGGAACATGAAAGAATTCTCAAAAAACAAAGCTAACATCTCAAGTCCACAAACCCATTCAAGTCTTTTAAGACAGGGAGGCAAGACCTCGAGCAGACAATTTTTGCAGGTACAAAAAATGATATCATTAATAGTAACCTGGTTTGCATCTTGTAAGTGTGAGTGAGCTTTCTTTTTTCTCCCGGAAGTAACATGGCATGTACAGTGCTTTCCGTTACACCAAAGAATTGCCAGTATCAGATCTTCTGACAGCAACGAAGCTTTTGCTTCAGCGACCCCTAATACTGAGGTTCAAACCACTGGAGAATTTTTTACATTGTCCTACTTTGCTGGTTACAAAGGGGTTTCACGGTTCAAAGCTTTGTGGCCCTCAAAACGTTAATCTAGCCCAAGTTTTTGGAAGAAAGACGATACTCCATACCATCTCTTCCTATCTGCAATCAAAGTAACTTGTATCAGTCGAGTAACTTATTTTGAGATGTGTTTGCATTTAGTGGATAGGATTAGCTGTAAGACAGGGTTTGTAGACATATTGATGAAAAAAGGTCCAGGACTTTTCCAGGCAGCGGATTTAATTTTCCAGCGAACACCACCCTTAAAAGTTGTCACACATCTCTACCTTTAGGTGGTAAGTTTGGCATTTTTATCAAATACAAAAGACCGAGTTGTTCACCACAGATATGAGATCAACAATTTTCCAGGACTTTTTTTCTGAGACATGTCATGAAAAAGAGCAGAGTCAAGGGCTATTAAGGCCTTGAAAATTAATTAACTTCCAGGAATTTCCAGCTTTTACAGGACCTATTCAAACCCTGGTAATTAAAGATTCTCTTTCAGAATGCAAAAGAATAAAAAAAAAAACATTTTTGCTGTTATGATGGCAGCAGTTCTATGGTTTTGCATGCCACTTCATTGAAGGACTTCATTGTATCTTCAATCTTGCTTTTCCAGATATTGTTACACAGCCTCTGGAATATTTTTTAAGGTACCACCAATGTATTCTGATAAGCAGATGGGCTGGCCATTCAGATTTTGCTTGATAATCCTCAAGGTGAAAATCATGGCATCATTTGCTAGACTTTGCTCTCAATAAATACTTACAGAGCTTGAAAAATCCATGTCATGGTTCAGAACATCAAACGGAGGTTGAGGGTAGACAAAATCGTGGTGGGCATCCCGTAATGATGGTAGAACAACTAGCTGTGTACCTGTCCTGTTAACAAGAAGGAATTCGAAAGGAGATATTTTTGACAGTTTTTACAATATGACACATATCACGTGATAAGTATTTACTTAAGTGAGATTTGGACAGAGTCTTACTGAGTGCTCACTTTCATAGGGATTCTACCAAAGTTTGCACTGTGTTAAATTGTGACCCATTGACCTCAAATTTATGATCTTTGACCCTCCACATCATTCGATTTATTCTTACAGTTAATGCGTGGCAAACTGCACTGATAAATATGGAAACTGCGTAAAAATCACATCTTGAGATGAGAGGGTAAGCAAGCCTTTATCATCAAGTTTACCATATCAACCTCTAACGAGTGCTAAACGCCATCTAAGAAATGGGCTGTATTGCAAACTGAGCAGGCCTAATGTCTCACATCCACACAGCCAATCTATCCACATATATCTGTAATTTTCTGCAGGAGATATCATGTTTGATATCTGTGGCTGCATTCTGTTTAATTTCACATTTTAATATTTGACTAATTAACCAAAAACGTTTGGTTTCTACTAGTACATACCACATATAAGATTGGTCGAAACTTCTCTTCACCACAAATACTTGCTTGGGTTTGATTACTTGATGCATTTACAACAAATGAACTTGAGCTTCAACTCAAAATATAAAACAAATACTCAAAGTCTTCACATTCCATTGAGATGCATCTATATATCAATCACGATAATCTTGCCGAGCTTCTCTTGTTCTTCATGCTTCCCCATTTTTTACAAGCTAGAATACCGCACAGACACACACACACAAACGCACAAAAAACTCTACTAAATGCACACACCCACACACATCGTCATGTCCATGTAGATTTTGAAAACTTCAGCAAAACCAAAATATAGCCTAGAAATACTCACATGAACAAACACCGACAACATTCTTACATCTCAATAATTGCAGAAGCAAGTTTCACGCAGTAACCCTAACCCTAGAATCAGCTATCATCATGCAAAGAATAGCGGAGGATATACTGAATTGCGCTAGGTACCATAACGTAATTTAAACATGGGACATAACCACAAAGGGCAGAGAATCTTTTTCCACAGGACGGAATCTTACTAATGACACTGTTTGGACAAAAAGACATTGATCAAAGAATTTTGCACGCAAGAAAGTTGATTACTTTTTATAACACTATCGCACCCCTTTCCGCTTCCCTTTGAAATTGGTATCATCTGAAATCATTTAAATATTGCACACAACCACAAAGGATGGTGGCAGAATCCCTTTCCACCGAACTTAATGTCACCATTGATGCTGTGTAGGTTTAACTTGTCAGCATGAAAGAAAGTTAATTATATCCAAAAACACAAACACAAATAGCCATCAGAAAACAGTAGTACAATTATGAATGTGTCATACACTGCCTGTTCAACCCAACCAACTCAAGAAGAAACAGCCACAAGGTTAATTTTGATTCAAAATGTGTCTTCACTTTTGCCTGGTGCAGCAAATTAAGCAGCTCACCTCTAACATTCTTCTGCATCACCAACTTTTGTGTACAAATGGGATTTCAGCAAAATGGAAAAGCCTAAAAATTATCACTTTAATGTTCCCATCTTACTAACTGCATCCCAAAAAAATGTAAAATATAAAGTATAAAAGCAAATACCTCCGCATCTGCTAGAAGCTCTAAACTTACCCCTCTGTCTTCATGACTAACTTCCTCATCCAATAAAGGAAAATTTCTTGGAAGGTGTCTGGAAGGTTGCCATTCTGTGAAAATAGAAAAAACAAGAGGAATGGTAAGACAGCTGCTCTTGACACACTGGGATGACACCCTCCTAAGACACCCAATGAACACGCTGTAAAATACTGGTCGACCATCTCCACAGAAGCAAGTAGCTGTGTGGTAATCGTGGCACAAAATGTATTCATTTTCACACACAAAATCTGTACAAACTGGATTCATTTGTTAAGTGCAAGTACATTGCAAAGTTTGAATAGTACCTCAAGAAAAAAACAGAGAAAAAACATTGTACTTCTTAATCCTGATGTTCCAATAATACTGAGAATGCCAAACTCATAAAATTCCCAATAGATCGTTCAGCTGTCACAAGCATTGCATGTTATCATTTTTACTTCAATGCTGTCCACACAAAGAACAAAACAGACAAGAACAAATGGAATTACACAAAGACACAATGACGAAAAAGACAGTTTTGTTTATAATCTATCAAGGGTCATCGTTTGTCAAGAAAGATGATTTTTGCCAATTTACTCACTGATATTTGTTCTTGATTACTGTCAATGAATGGTCCAAGCTGAAAGAAAAGAAACGAAAATCAGTTTTATTCTAGACTTGATTTTTTTAAGTGAAATGAAATTAATTCACTATCACCAAAAACTTATGCATGTTCTCATACCTCTTTCAATGTACTAACCATACTTTACATATGTCAAACTACTTAAAAATTATTATGAAAATTTGAGCAAATTATCTAGTATTGTTTCCAAATGGTCTAGGGATACTTTTGGGCATGTGTACACATGGTATCATCCTACATAAACACATGACAAGTTGACCATCAAGTGTGATGAGTCAAAAAGTGATGAACTTGAGACCAAATATTGACAAAGTGCATCACATTTTATGGTTTCCCCCGACAATGACTATAAAACAAAAGAAAATGTGTGTAGAAATTGTGGGAGAGATAAAATATTATACATGGAAGTGTGATTAGCGATCCTTCACATGCTATAGCCTTTTACGGTCTTTTCAAACTGTAAGGCCTCTGCCTGAGACAATTAAATCTTCAGCAAAAAGATAACTGGACTACACTTTGTACATTTTTCTTAATGTCAGTATACCTCTTAATGATATTAATCAGGTCTATCATTTGGCTCCGCAATGGGTTGATTCCATGTGAAAATGTTTTGAGATGAATCTCCATTACACAACCAAAAAGACAGGTTTATGTTTGAGGGATGCAGGAATTCTCCTTTCATTCTACATGGGAGTGAAAAATCTCTTAACAAGCATCATTTCTCTCCCCCCCCTCCTCCATGAAGANNCCCCCCCTCTCCCCACCTCCCCATCTTTTAAATATTCCTTTGACAGAAATCTAGCAATTACAATCAAGCAACATTTTTTGATAAGAAGAGCAGGGCAGATGAAAGGGTCTGAGCTGGCAAGTCAGCATGAGAATAAATCATCAAAATTGGAGACCTTATCACTCCAAAAGGAGCTCACTGAAGATGAACATTCAACACAGCAGATTCTGTCTCCTTTGGGTTTCTCGGTTTGCAGGTATCACATAAATTGACAATCTCTGCTTTATTGTATCCATTTGAATGGAATCCAAACTGCATTGTATCAACTGTCCATAATTCTAACATGAAACTGTCTGAAATTCTTACCATGACGCAAACGTCTGGCGACTTCTCTTCAATCATTNNNGTAAATGGTCCTGCTGCTACAATGACATGGAGGGAGCCATGATTGGCTAAGCTTGTGTCAGTTCCTGAAGGATGAGGTGGGCTTACACCCTGTGAGGAATAGCATTGAATAGAAATGAGAGATACAGTCATGAAATATGAATTAGTGTTAAATAAGACCATAATCATGCAAAAAAATGCAACACAAAGGGTTNNTGTTACTATCCCCCCGCCAAAAAAAAAAGAAATATGGAATTTAACCGTCTACCCTTGTCTCCAAATAAGAAGTAAGAACACAAAAGATAAAAGCATACAAATGAGTACCCTGTTTTGTTTTTTTCTTTGTTTTACTCAGAGGCTACCCTTTTGAATTGCAAATAATGTAACTGATGTGTAGGTTTAAGCAAAAGAAGCATCAGGGCAGTCTGCTTTACCTTTCCAATAAAAGGAACATTTGCTTCTTTACATAAACTTCTTACACTTGTCACTTGATGTGCACTTTTCCTTCAAGGTATGTATACAAGATCCTCTGCCTATGTCACCCACATATGGACATAGTCATCACCAAAGATGTCTTCTGGTTGCCTATACATGCATGGGAGGACCTGTGACAGCATCTAAATTCAATGATACTTCACTAATGGAGAGAGAATAGAAAGGTAACCTGTGCTTTGGTCAATTCTCACCTCATATATTTTGGAGGCAACCATCTGACTTCCAGTACTGTTGATACCCTCTAATGCTACAATTTGTCCAGGAAAGAGTGAATAGTGGTTGACCTCTGTCAGTCTCAGGGGCACCCGTTTACCTGCAGAAGTTTCCACCGAGCCTTCCAGAAGCACTGATTGTGGGTTCAGCTTTCCCACACTGTCACAGCATATCCTACCTACTACTGACACCTTTTCCTGAAAGTGAACCACATTGCACCACATACACTATGAAGGATCTTCANNAGAAATAATGAGAAAAGAAATTATATGTGAGGGCTCATACATGAAGTACAATTACACCATTCACACATTTCTGACGGTGTACATCTCTTTCAATAGTTTGGCGAATTCACAAAGTATGAAGAACTTCACAGATAACCTCAAAACAGAGTCAACCATTAAATGTTTACATCAAACGACTGCAGCAGAGAATGTGACCTTTTGCACATACTCAACATGGATAGGCATCATTCAGAGACTGATGTCACGGCAATCTTGTTCTGTAGAGACAGATACATGCAGACTCTGTTTGATCCTAAGTTTCAATCAAACTTTGTGACTCAGTCAAAGAAAGAAGCACAAGTGTCATGGTGTGATGGAAAGAGACGATTTGGTTACCTGTTAGTTGTTAAAACTAATTAGTTACAACAAGTATTTTCACATTCCTTTCAAGCATTTGAAAGGAATGTGGCAAATTATTAAATTTGTCGTCGTCAGAACATGAAAACGTTTAACTGTCTGCTTCTGTTTGATATCTTTCATTGTTATGGCGATTATAATTTGTGGACATGAGTCTCTTGCATGAAAGGAATATTGAGTCCTGTAAAAACTAACACCTTGTTGCTTATCTTTTTTTTTTTTACCTGTAATGGTATGGCTATGTGAGACAATTCTTCAATCTGATACGAGTCTTGTAAGTGTTGGGACATTTCTTCAATCATATCATTCAGAACTGAAAATAAAACAGTGGAAAGAATTTATAAGCTTTCTTTAATACTGTTTATTCTGTGGACATCATCAAACATGAAGTATTGTACAGCAGGAAATGGTCTACAGAGATAATAACATCTGGAGGGGAATCATTTTCAATACTTTGCACTCAAAATATTTTGTGTGCTCACATTTCTGTTTACTTCTACCAGGTGTGAAGTGATTTGATACATGAAAGGATATATGTAAGCAAAGCTATTTCATGTGTGGTTCTGGCATCTCTTGTCACACAACTTCGTCAGTAAAAAAAAAAAAAGAAAGAAAGAAGTTTACTACTTAAGACAGCACCACCTCACTAATCTGGTTCTACCATCCATCACAAAATGACTCAAACAGGTAGGATAAATAATCTCAGTAAAGACATACTGTGAGCTCTCTCTGTCAGTTTCTGGAACATATACTTGTACTTGGTCTTGAGGACACACTCAGCATCGAGCGGTTCCACCTTGCAATTCCATGGATTTGACCCAGCCCATTGTGAGGTGCCGGAGTCACCAAACTTGACAACAACTTCACCCTTACTTCCTCTTATTGAATACTTCTGAGAGGGTGTTGACCTGAACAATAAAATAGTAGCATTTATGTGAGTGATATTGAAATAGTTTATGCTTTAAACAACCAAAGAAGCTAAACATCAACTTTTAAATGAAAGCTTAGCTTTGCAACATTTAAAAAATTGTAACCCTTCAATGAATCAAACTTACATTGATGGTGACAGTCCTTCTGGGGTATGCTTCCTCTTATTACTGCTTTCTGGGGTCTTGAAGGGAGGTCGTTGCAAATTTGCCTGCAAAGAAAATTGATATTAGCACGTATGGCATCTCTGAATGCTTTGAAAAAGATCGATCCTTAAAATTAACTCAAGTTGAATATATGAATTACACTTTACCTGATTGTAATGCACTGTGAACACACAAATGACTTTTCTCGTTCCAGTGTTTTAAAAGGGAAGGAGGAGGGCTTGGGGATGAACCTAAATGGTTATAAAAGGAATTTACAAATCTTTTTGTTTTCAAAATTTTCTAACACAAAGTTATCTTTTTTTCCACACAATGCAAAACATGACATTCACCATTCTCCAACCTCTGAGACATTATCATATTAATGCTTTTTGTGAAACATTTTCGGTAATGAAATCAATCAAGTAATTAACTGATCAATAAATTAAGCAATCATGCACATTAAAAGTGAGCCAAACTGCTTTTCACCACTTCCTTTCACTGTATTTTGTAACCTTTGACCCATCACATCTAGCTATCATGATGATTTTAGTCTAGCATTGACCCCTGGAGTAGCAGCTTACCTTTCCGCCAGGTGTGTAAGTATTGAATAGTCCATAGTCCTCCTCCGTATTCACAGATCTGTCAGATAAACTAGTTAGGGAAAATTGTGCTGCCACACTAATCAGTTTGCCATTTCACAATTAGTCAGAGTTTTGAGGGTACAAGTAAGAAAAATGAAGAACTGAAAGTTCTCACTCAATCATTTTACAAGTAAAAAATGTACCTAATACTACCTATGTGACAAAATAGACTTGGAAAATTCCAAATATTCTCCCATCAAAATCCCTGAAATTTGAAACTCACAATCTCTACCCAAGACCATCTTACTCTTTAGCAAAGAGTTAAACAAAAAAGCATTTTCAATAGTTTTGTTGATTATACTGTTTNNTGAAACTTTACTTGATTGGGTCAAAGTTCAAAAGTCAAAAGGATACACTGGAGAGGAATCAAACAATACAGGTGTGCTTTGTCTGGAAGATACTGGCTTCTTAACCTTCACTTTTCTTTTTTGCAGTTCCTGCAGTAAAGAGTGAGAAAGATGGAAAGAGAAGAAGATGAAAAAAAAAAAAATCAAATAGAGCAAAGAACATTACTTCACAAATAGTTGATAATTTTGTTAACTCTTATAAAACTAGATTTTGCTTGAAAATAGAAAAACATTGAAAATGATCCGAACAATAATTTTTCATTGCATGACTTCAAAACAATTGACCAAGGCTGACATAAACATGTAAAGATAGGGCTAATCTATCACGATGTACATTACTGCAAGTGAGCAGAAGTGTTGGTCACACCCCATTGACATTTTTCAGCATTCAATGGTTTTTTTATGTATAGATCTACATGTAGTGTACATGAACTAAGACATGTCAGTAGAAAGAAATGTTTTGAAATTTACAACTCATTGTAACTTAAGTGTATTTCTTAAATTACTTAAGACCCTCTTAAACTGTTTGAGAAATCTTGACAAGATATTAAAAAAAAACAAAAAAAAACAAGGAAATCACAACCAGATCTCAATGCATGACTGACCACGGAGCAGCTACGAATCTGGTAACCAGCACATTTCGCTCGTTGCAAAAATGAAAGGAAAAAACTCAAATTACGGCAAGATGGAGAAGACGTAAAATGACATCTTTTGGCAGCGTAGAACTTCAAATTTTTGATACCTCAGTTTCAAGACGATCCAGCGAACTCAGGGTCACTTCATTTTTCCCCATGTTGAGGGCAATCCATGCATCACATATATCATCGGCATCCAGTCTGTACACTGTACATAGTTCAACGACTGTAAGACAATCATGTAGACACAAAGAAAGGTCATTGAAACTTTGCAAATGATTGAGGCTGAAATTCAAAGATATGGATGATTAAACAGGACACCCTGTCTAATTTGTAGAACTATCCCATCTTTCTGAATGAGTGCATCACTGGTGCTGAAGCCACTGTACATGCATTCTATGTCTGTGTTTCACATGAAGGATAAAGTAGGGAAGTTGGGACGGATCGATGATTGAAGACATCCAATTGGCTGGTACAGCGCTAAAATACTCACTCCTATCTTACCATTCAAATGTAAAACCATCATGGACTTGAAAGTTGCAAATGTTAGCCAGAGATTTGAATGGCAGTCATCCCAACAGTGACAGAAATCAGCAAAATTTTTCAACTACAGACTATATTATTGACAATGCAAAAGAAATCTCTACGAGAAATACTCCTGATGAGAGAAGAAGAGAGAGGTGTCCTCGTAGGTTCTCTTTTAAGTATACCCACACAGCATTTAATGTCCTTGTCAACTTGGCACATTGAATATCTCTTACAGTTCACGGCATTGCACGTTGTGTAGGTCTATCATGAAAAATCACCACAAATTTCCAGAGGCAGTAAACGAACCAACACATCTTTGCAAATATGACTGCACTGTCACTGTACAGACATGTTTCACGTTTGATGTTCCTAACATGTAACCACTGTGGAAATGTGTCCTACAATATATGTAGAGTACTGACCAATCTGTGTTGTTACACACAGTGATGTTTGCAGAGGGTCCACAATTTGGAATTGAGTTACCACAATCCAAAGTCAGGTGGATACATGGGTTTATGAAGTCGCAATACAACATTTTACTTTGCACGATAACACAGTACCATGTATCTTACATATGGGCATGGCAATAAAGTATTCTTAGTTAGGCACACATGTATGCTGAATTTTGTCTCACGTACAACGTACCTTAGCAAAACTCGGTAGCGAAACTCCGACATCATCAATTGGGTAAATGGTGCAAACTCTCAGAACTTTAATGAACATGTAATACTGATCATTAGGCTGTTTTGATCTGTTGAAACAAAGCTTTGTGCCCCTCAATCCACTTGTAAATTTGCCAAGGACCTCATCACTGTTGGATCAACGACTAGCAGTAGTCCACCCCCCTCCCCCCTCTGCACTTATTGAGTTTCTGACAGAATCAGCAGGAGATATACCTGGATTGGAACGTTGGAAATCTAGACCTTGTGCAAACACTGTAATTTAGCTATCTATGAAATAGCTGAGTACTAATGTGGTTCTTCAACATATTTAATGGTTTGTAACATCATGCAAGGAATGCATGATCTTGAAACTGCAGCCTCCTAGGCTACTTGACAATGAGACCTAGGCTAAGGCCTAGCTGTTTCCGAATTGTGACCAAAGACTCAAAGAGGAAGTTTTTACCTTTCCAATTAACTGTGATGATACAGAAAGGATGTCTGATTTTTAGTTCTGTCAAGTGTTGATTTACTTGTTTCTAAACTTAAAACAAAAAAATGCAAACGACATAGACTATATACGTCGGAGTATATGTATGAACAAAAATTTTTTATCTTGATTGCATTCCACACAAATCACCAAACAAACGGAGGCTGCCGACTTGTGGTCCTTCTTTGGCTAATTATGGGTGATTGTTCAATGCTGGAGCACACTAGGGTGGATTTTGGCTCCAACAGAAGATGACTCCACAAGGGCATGGGGTGTGGGTTCAGCGACTACAGTATCTGTAACAGTCCTTATCTGATAAGGAGATAATGCGGTTTGCAGCATGGGTGGATCTGATATGTGAAGTCTTACTTTCAGTTAGAAGGGTAGAAACATCGTTTGGAATGAAACCATGGGTTTCTTTGAACAGAGTGAATTAACAGAGCTTTGGACCTGCATAGGTCAAGTTTATCACAACTCTGGTCCTTTAGCATGCTTTCCACACTGATGGTGCAGCAGTAATCATTAATAAAAAATCAAGCAGTACAGTATGACCTTGACCTTTGGCAATGGAATTAATATGGGTAGTGCATTGGGGATCAGAAATAGAGCTGGCATGCCCCAACTTTGGTCAAAACAGAGATTTGAGCAATTTCTCGGATGGAAGGACAGCAATTCCACAAGTTCCTT
The DNA here is from genome assembly GCA_009801055.1 of Stichopus horrens. Lineage (NCBI taxonomy): Eukaryota > Metazoa > Echinodermata > Holothuroidea > Aspidochirotida > Stichopodidae > Stichopus > Stichopus horrens. Next base: position 10,976 of record VJOZ01020014.1, on the reverse strand, counting down.
TTCAGCAGTCCCAGGACTTTGTTGGCATTGACAGTTTGGGATATGCGTTTAGACCAAGAGAGGTCGTCGGACAGTTCAGCACCAAGAGAGGGCACGGTATTTAACTTCCTGTGGTGCAGAATCCCTCCAAAAAACAGGAAAAGCAAATTGGTCTCTTTTTATGAGTTATCTGCATGATGAAATAATTGGAAGTATAAAATCTAATCTGACAGAGGGACTCCCAGTTTCTACTAGCGTAATTCCATCTTGGAGCTCATGCAGTCACTGGAAGAGTCAATGCTCTTACAATACAGTATTAAATTGTCTGCAGACAGACCTAGATAAGGGGACACACAATTCAGAAGGTCATTAATACACACCAAGAACAAAAGGGGACCAAGGAAAGTCTCTTGAAGGACCACAGATCTAACATCAGAGCTAAAAGATAATCTAAGACCTTCTGGAATCTATTAGTCAAAAAGTTACAGTGCTAACTCATTTTCTTAATAATGGTCCTTCAGTAACAAGTAACAGTGAGGAACAACATCAAATGCTAATTACTGAAGTCCATATGGTAAATAACTGCCTGCCTGCATCTATCTAAAATTTGGGAAATCAACTACAAACCAGGGTTTCACAAGGTCAACCACATCTAATTGGACACCTAATTGGAGTGGGACTGAGGAGGAGGCTGAGACAGGGAGTCTTTTTTTTTTCCTCTTGTGGATTTTGTTCCTCTGCTTTTGTTTTGGTGCTTAGATACATTTCTTGTTATATGTCAACAGTTGGTAGGGCTGATTTTGTCTGTTTGATGTTTTACATTGCTGGATTACTGTGATTTTGGAGGATTCCTGCCCACACAGGTCTGTATGTTTTTTATGGTCTTTTAAGAGCATGTGTAGGCTACTGTTATCACATTGCTATGTATGGTAGGCTTTAGGAGTATAGACATGTTTTAGTCACCCCTTACTCTAATGTCTGCATCCTAATATTCATTGACTTTATGTAATACTGACCTTCAGTTACTGTCTCTTCTCATCTGAGTAGGTTTCTTGGCCATTGCTGTTTGGCCTAGAACGTTTTGTGTCTTCTTTAGGAATAACCTGGCTAATGTTATGGAACTGTGTGAGGTACAGTATGTAGTCAAGAGGTTAGTGATAACCATGAAGCTTTGCGATGTGAATTCTGTTTTCGTGGTACCATATAAATTGTGAAAAAGTACCAAAAGCAGTGTATTCCTTTTTAAATTCGCAAGCTAAGAAGGCCAGTGGCAAATCGATCTTTTGGTTCTGTACCCGCAACAATTGTAATGACACAGCAGTTCAAACTCAGAAAGCAGTTCAGAGCCTTCAAGCACTCCATAAGGACCTTGAAGAAAGGTCTAATAAACTTGAAGCAAGCTAGGGTGGTTGATCTTGGGTCAAATCTACAAAGTAAAGTTTTTGAGGAAGTTAATGAAGCTCTAGACCATGAATCTAGAAAAAGGAATATTGTTTGAAATCTGCCTGCTGAGACACCAAATTCTGATCCTTCTATAAGTGATGCCAGAGATCAAAATGTTCACTCAGGTGATATCAGCATGTTGAATCTATGCTGAATTTTATGGGCCTTCCTGATCTTCAAATTATAGATACTCAACACATTGATCAGCCAGTACCGGATGGGTCACGGCCTTGAAAGGTCTCGCTTAAGACTGTCAACATGAAAAGGCAGGCATTGCAGAATGATAAATTTCCTGGCAGAGTGAACAGTCCCTTCAAAAATATTTTTATTTCTTCCAATAGAACTTTCAAACAACAGACCTTAGAAAGAAAACTAACGTCCGAACTAAAAGAAAGAAGGGAAAAGGGAGAAAAAGTCTTAATTATCAGGGGCGGGATAATTGTTTTGAGATCACCGGGAATAGTTTCCCAGCCAAAGCAGTCAATTGTTTACTTCGGTAGACGCATTCAAAAATTTCTCATGACAGAAAGACATGATTATGTTGGGGGATAACATGAGTGTTATCTGACTCGCTTTCCTGTCTGCCATCAGATCTACATTCTGATGGCCTACAGGTGAATACATTTGAATACATCTGAAATCATGGTTTCAAGCTGTCTACCATTCAACAGGAAGGATTTATTACAGCAATATAACTTGTGTTCAAGCTGCTTGCAGACAATGCTGGTCAGTGAAACAGGACGACAATAAGAGGGTAGGGATCGATCAACTTCTGTGTAAAAAGGAGGCAGATGTGCAACACGCCAATCCTAGTAGAAACTGAATTTTGAATTTCTGCCTGATTGGTGTAATGACAGCAGAGTAATTTTTTTTGCAAAAATGTTGTCTGGGCCGGCACCTTTGTCAAATTTAAGCTCTTTCAGAAGCATCTAGATACCATTGGTGGTAATGAGAAAGTACTTAACTATATATTTGTGTTAGGTGCTACCAGCATACAGAATTCAGTGCTTTGAATGTGTGCTGAAACCTATGACATAACAGCTGAAACAGCATCATAACACGCAAGTTAAACCATGAGATGTCCGAAATAAGTTGGTAGTTGAACCTAATCCATAATGTTGTTTTGTCTTTCTGAGGTTACTACAAACAATATCATTATCAGGAATGTTAGTGAATGGACTATCTACGACAGGAAGATTTTGTAGCTTTTCTTCAGGAAAAAAAAGAACTGAGTATTAAGAACTTTAGCTTTTTCTTGGCATTTAAATTGAGGTAACCAGAGTAGGCTAACAACAAAAATCTCCAGATGCATACATTTAAGATAACACCAGAAGGGTATGCATGGTGCTTCAAAGACACACAAATATTACTTAAATAATCCATAGGCCCTACTTAACTTTTTGTATCAGTATTGACAGAGTTACTGAAGTTGATGTGAAAGGTATCCCCTTCGCTATGCCTAGGTCCTAACTTTTGCCATGGCCTAAGGATCAGCCAAAGCTTAGTAATATTAGTAAGCATGAACTGATGAAATAAACTGCAAACGAAATGTTAGGCCGATAATGATACTTAGGTCTGGGCTAGGGATCGGAAGCAGTCTACCTACGTTTATCGATAACGTCATGATTGTTACACCGAACCGAAAAAACCTCAAATGCCGACGTGAGATCGTTTTCTTCGACCATACTGGTCATTTTGTCCCTTGATTTCGCCTTAATATAGCTATTTCTTTATTCGTGGTTGGAATAGATTGAAATAGACTGTGGAGTAGGCTATGCACGAACATCTATAACGTAGGCCTATCAGTTGCGCGATTTTCGAACATCTCGCGCCACAAACAGACAAACCATTCCCGCTAGAGAAACAGACTTGAATCAAGTCGTTTAATATACAAAACGAAACAGTGACGGATAACCTTCAGCAGGTATTATACGTAACTTCAGTAATATCCATAGTATTTCTGCCGAAGTAATTAAATTGCAGTAAATATTCCAGCTAGTAGACAGAGTCCCGCATTGGTTATGGTTTATTTACAGGCCCGTAGCCAAGAGGAACTCGGGGGGAATCCCTGCCTAGACCTTTTTTTTTAATTAAGGATTGTTGGCGTTTTTCAGGGCAAATTGTCAGTTTGCACAAAATGCACGAAAATGCATATTTAAATCACTTTTCAACGACGGTGGGTGCCACCAGGACCAAGCTGAGGGAAGTACATCTCCATTCAGTGGCGGCACCAGGACATGAAATCTTGGGGGGGGGGGTATTGGAGGGCAAACCCAATTTCTAGGTGGGACTGAGGCAACTCCAAGTGCCTCATCATGTTTGCTGGTAAAATGGCAAATTCGCAAAATTTCCACGAAATCTGGAATTCTACTGTGAAGAGGGGGCGAGGGTATAGGGCTGGGCAACACTCTCAAATTTTACCATGGTATGTTCCCCTGTGAAATGAATCACTTATATAATCACAGCACTCACTTCAGTTTTTATGAGACTGGATCACAATAAAAGAGCTGTTGATCATATGTTTTTTTCCTTCATTCGCAGTAGGTTGGAAGGAAAAGTAGGTGTTCATGATGAACACATATCTAGTGGCGGCGATGACTGAGGTATGTTCAACCCCCAAATATGTTCCCAAGTGTTCCAAGAAGCAAGGATAATTTCGAAATGAGTTCTGAACTTCTTCTTGCTTAAAACACTCGGAAAGTGCCGTTTCCGGCCATCTCGGGGGTTGGAAAAGCCGAAAATTTTCTTGTACGCTCCCCGTCAACCGATGGTGGCGGTCCGCTTAGATAGTCGACGAACCCCCCTTGGGTAAAAACTGGCTACGGGCCTGTATTTATATGGTTTTCACCTTTGAGAAATTTGAGAGTGTAGCCAAGTGGCTCAGTTTCATAGCTGAAAACACAATGTATGTGAAAACAATCTTCTCAACTTATGCTGCATGACGGAAGCCCCCCTCCCCCCTCATATTTCTCGCCAAGTTACCTTGATAAAGTAAGTACACTTCCACACACTAATTCATCAGTTTACGGTTTACTTCAATTTCTCAGTGCCTCCAACGAACAGTCAGGAGCGAATCTATGTTTTCTTTAAGGGGGGGGGTGTTTGGCAATGGTTTGTGGATGAATGATGACCATCCTTGGGGGTCTAAAGGGAGGGCATCACCCTTCCTTTTTTGAAAATGTTTCTATCAGATTCGGGTCTATCATTTTCCATTTTTTCCATCATGCTCTTGAGATAGAAATGACATTTTTGTGGTGAACAATACTGCAAATATGTCAAATTTGTCACAGTCACTTGCCACGCCTTATTGACTGGAATTTTAAAATTTGAAAAACTGTTAATGTTTGGGCGATTAGTGATGCTCTTCATAGGGGAAAGTTCTAAAGATAAGATTTGTCCTTCTCTTTGTTCTAAAATATCTCTCTGAGGACATAGCTGAGATGCAAAATGATGCTTTCATCTTGAAAATATGTAGAAGCGTAGGCTGATCCTATACGGAGGCCGCAATTTCTGATATACGAGGTAGACTGCTTTTCGTCCTGAGGAAGGATCTAACGAAAGGGGTGTCCCCCTCCCATTTGGAAATTGTTTGCTCACGTAGGGTGAGCTAGTTGTAAAATGAAGGTACATTGGATGCTATTTAAATTGAATGTATTTCCGTGGACTGCTCTTTTTTAAGTAATGATTTTCTTTTATCTTGCTTGACGCCTGTGCATGGACAGTATTGAAAATATCGACAGGCTTATGAGCCCCTTCCCCTGAATTTAGAAGAAAAAAACAAGATGTCAAACAAATTCGTATCACAGATTGGTTTCGTTCTGATGATTTTCCTGCTGGGTAGGAGTGATTCCTTATAAAAAAAAAACCTTATCGGTGACTAAACTTGGTTTATCGGTCGATGTTGGACATTTTGGCTCACCGTATACGTAGGCCTAAATCTTAATAAAAAAAAAAAACTTTCTGTAAGTAACATAAATTTCTTAAATAACAAAAGTAAATTTTTCACTCGTAATTGCAGTTTAATAATTTGTAATTACGAGTTAATAATTTGTTATTACGAATTAAGATGTATGTCGTGTGTATAATCAATACTGTTTTGATATGCTTGTAATAAATACGAGGGAGTATGAAGATGGACAACGGAAGCGGTGAAGAACATTTTTTCATAGATGGCAATACATCATGAACTCGTTTTATTGAAAATATGTTGACAGACAGCGGATAGTTCATCTCTCTCTAAATGGAATTCACATATATAATATCAAACTGCTCTCATAATGAAACAGATCTCATGTAAAAAAGAACTACCCCCATCTCCTGTCCTCCCTTTCTCAAGTCACCATTCCATTTCGCCTCATCACATCATCGGCAAACGAAATACAGAAGATACAATTTGTAGTTCTTCATGTAAACTGTGTAATGATTAATAAGATCATGATGATGATTCGGGCGTATAGCCAAACTCTGGTGGACTGATGCATGCTTTATGTACTTTCCGTTCAGTGTACTTTAAGTCTATTTCAGAGATAATTTTGCAAAACAAGGGGAAAAAAAGACAAAAACAACCGTTTCGTCACTAATTTCACTATAACATTGTTCTTCTTTGCCTTGACAATTTATCTATGAGCATATATACAGTAATGTAAGCATTACTAATCAGGATACATGTGTTTCTTACAACTCCACGTATAGATAGCCATGCAAGATATTGACTGGGCAAATCTCTCAAATTATGATGTCACATAAAAGATGGCGTCACTGACATAATTAGAGCATTATGAAATGACCACTGAAATATCGAATGTCGTTTTCGTGAGCAGAGACAAGGTATAAAAGGTAGAAGAGGTATGAACGTTCATCTCATTAAAGTNNTTCATAATGATACTGCCAACACCATAGGTAGATGATTAACATGAATCTCATAACCACTGGAGACATTTATGTGGTTAGGTCAGTTTTAACTGTAACCATTTGATAGGCCTAATCATTGTTAGTGGTTATATATCAAACAGAGGTATAACATAACAGCATAATAAACCATTAATTTTGAATCGCAATGATTAATGTTTTCATACGTGAAACCGGAACAGACCATTTCAGGCNNGATGGTATTGTTAATGAAACCTTACGAAAATTTTTGTTCTTAACATGAATTGTTCTTGTACGGGCATATCGGTATATCGTTACCCTCTGCCATGTTTTCCTGTGCACGTTATTGAAGCTTCTAGGATTCGTGGAGCCACAAAAGCCGAGGTGGACTGACTCATATCGACTCCGATTTAAAAGGCTCAAGAACGCCATCTATCAGTATACGTATATACAACATTATTATTTTGCACAAAGTAAGTTTTTTTCCTTTTGTAAAATAAAATTTAGGCCAAAGAAAAACGAAATAAATAAAACGCGAGAAAGAATCAAATCGATTGAGTAACTTAGCGGTTCACAAAGATGCAAAGTTTTAGTTTCACCCAAAATGATCACTTACTCTGGAAATTTGTTTCAGATCGGTACAACACTTTCGTGTATAATGAAAGAAAAAGCCGGAAACGTTAATATCGTCAATAATTTCAAATGCGAATGAACTTTTTTTTACACTTCATCCAACTTTACTCGTGTATGAAACATTTGTAAAAAAATGTTTCTCCAGTTTACCAGGAAGTACTTGCTTCGGAAATTGAATCAGAGAAGTTTTCAAAAGTGAAGTGTTTCAANNCTTCTGGGGTTCTACTTCCCCACAAGCTTTGAGTAGCTTCCTGGTAGAGCTCCTGAACTGTATCTCCTATTTCAATGTTACGTTACCTTCTCACGTCATTGTATATTTCAAGCCTGATATGGTTCAAATAAAGTTTTCTTAAATGAAATAAGTTCAAAGACCGAGCGACGGTGGGTCAGTGCTCCGAGTAATTTAGATCTGATGCAACATGCAACTGTCAGGCCCCCCTGATTGCGATCTTCAGTTAGTTTACACTACAGCGAAAAATTGCACTAACTTCATCATATAGTACAAGCTATGAACAGGAAAACAAAGATAACATTGCCGTGGGTTGTAATCAGATTAAGCTGAATCGAGTACTTAAGGTCTGCATCCTGAGTCACGATCATCCTAATTTTCATGTATGTTGTCGAGTGAGACACAAGCTAGGAAATCAAAGTTTTAAGAAACTAGAAAACAAACTTGCAAAAAAGTAATTTTTTCACTGTTGCAACCACAAGATCCTTTGACAATGACTGCGTTTTGCATAATTAAAGTGGCATTGAACTTGATGTCATGAATAATTGACAAAGGAGTGTGCAATTGTCAACATTTGAGACATTGTTTATGTCTCTGAATGAAAAACATTCGTTGTGATAAGGATTTAACTGCCAGTAACTGTTAATTACTCTACGTAATAACATTCAACTTGCTTTTTTATTCCCCTGTGATTTACATGACAAATGACAAAATGAAAAGAAAGTATGCTACGTTACGCTGTAAAAAATGCCGGTAAATTTTACAGAAATTAAAACAGAGAAATAAATTAGAATTACAGAAATTGTCTGTAAACTGATTAGCAGAACATTTCTGTAATCCTTTTCTATCCCTTTATTTTATTTTCTGTAAATTTACATTTTAAAATTTACATTTTTAATAGTGTACAGTATATTGATTTCAAAGCAGAACAAAAGTTTCTGGAGGCATTTATAGCCAATGTCGTTTTGCATACATGTTTTTTTTTTTCAAGTAGGTTCAGCTGTATCGTTACTAAGTTATGGTGACT
>VJOZ01020008.1:0-11419 GCA_009801055.1 Stichopus horrens | reverse complement strand
TGGAAAGCAAAACAAATTGCAGTAATGGAAAGACTTAGCATTGATAGTCTTCATTTCCCCTAAGACTTTAAACCCTTTCACAACCAGTGTACATTACTTGGACACCACCCTTTTTAGCAACTACATACAGTGCCACCTTTAAAATTTATGAAACAGCAAGTATGTAACTGTAAACTTTTCAGGATACTTATATCACACAGTGGGTGCAAAAGGGGTAATACTTCAACTCCTTACTGTTTCAGCCACTAACTGAACTTTGAAGACACAGACCATGGGTACTACTTGTCAAGGGTACTGCATGGGCAGAGAAGGAAGGATTGAGAAACTGTGTGGCATTTACTAGGTTGTGATGATTCTTTTCTTTTTTAAACTAAAGTTCACATTCCTCCACTATTTTTATCTATCCTAGATTACCCTCCTACATCAGGGTGTGAGTTATTGTAACGATTAACTTTCTGTCTCAAGATGTTTAATCTTTTGATCATTATGGTTTCTCTCAAAGGTGGAGAGGGTTAGCCTCCATATTGACATGGGAAAAAAATCCATCCTTGAGACACTGGAATTTAAAGCTGTTTATGAACCGAGTTAAAAGGTCGCCTGCCAAGAAACTAAGGAATCCATGCCCACGTGAATTTGTTGAAGATGTAACCAATAACTGAGTACAAAATGGGAAACTCAATCATGTTTTTAAACCACATGTTGGCTGTTAATTTCAAATTGCTACTTCTTTTAATACAAATGTGGTTGCTCTGTTGACTTAAATAATAACAGAAGAGAATTTGTCTGTGATGAAAGTTTACCAAAAAGTAACTTACTGAGTAATTTAATATGGATTTATAAAGAAAATCACAAAAAAAGACACATTTTGGAGTATTGACTAGATTTCCTTTCAAAAGTTGAAAATAGCCACAACTATCATGAAAATCAATCAAAATTTACCACTTTTCACTTGAATTTCTCTTTCACAATTGCATCATGAATAAACATTAACTGAATATGTAAATGTGTAAAGTTCAGGGAAGAGACTAACCTTAATATGCCTTATGCCATCTTTGACAATCAAAAAGTTTATATGAGGGGTCCTAAGGGAATATTTTCTAAGCATCTTTGTCTTCCTAAAAATATTGGCATCACTTACCAATGTGAGACTCAATGATAAAGTAAATAAGCCCACTACATCCTCCCCTGCTTTAGCTAAGTTTGTCCTCAAACTTGTAAGACCCAAAATAACAGTCACAATCACGAGAAAAGGTGACTAGAAAGGCAAAGAAGTTAACTGATTAAAATAAAAAAACCATAATTAGTAAGTTAATCGGCCAGTAATTTCAGTATCTACATGTACGTACATACAGCTTAGAATAAAAAACTTGTAATGAGATGACACAAAAAGTCATATGCAATCGCAACACTAAACCTGCACTCCAAATTAAACTTCCTGCTGCCATGAGCCAAAGGCACACACAAAAATTTTTTCCCACCCAACTAAATGTAATTAAGGAAAAAAGCATCTGCACCTTCTCATGAGACACCACAAACACTAAAACAGGCTGGTGTCGCAGTGCAACATTCAAGCAAACCCTGTATACCTAAGACATAAAACTTCCCACAATTGTCAAACATGTCGCCATTGATATCTTAATACCTAACAGAGCGCAGCTCATAGTACACATTGCTATGGTGTTCCTTGTAGGCTCTAGTGCTTCTATGCACAGGGGCGGGATCACTATTCTGAGAAGAGTCTTTATCAGTAGGTTTCCTAAACTGATCTCTAGCAAGTATAATACAACCCCAACTACCCTTGCTTGAGGTAGAATCAAAGATGCCACAATTGGGCTTGCTGACTCAAAAAGGGGTAAGTTTCCATTTTCCATGTTGTCTGCACGCATCATAAGTATTTGTTGCTTAAGGGAACAGTCGAAGTTTACGGCGATGCACTGACTTCGGCTCACCAAATCCATCTGCTGGCTCGATACAATAGACAGCTTTGTCTTTGGGAGATGATCTTGTACATCCTATCATTCCATGCATCATCAAGCTTGTGCCTCCCGGGTGGGGGGGGATGATTTCAGAGGTATATTCTAGTTCCAACTGATGGCGGTGCTTCTTCTGCCCTCTGGTCATAGTACCATTTCCTTTATGCAGCCTGCTGTGTCAGTATCTCCCCTGCTTTTTGGAATGCCCTGGTGAGAATGTGTGTATGCAAACTTAGCCATTCATTTACCAAAGTATTAGGGGTAACATTTTCAGTGTGAGATTCATGGGCACCCAGGAGCAAGTCTACTGGCAACTTTGGGTCACAGCCAAACATCAAATAAAATGGTGAGTACCAAGTGGCTGCATTCTCAGTGATATTGTAGACATAAACAACTGCTGAAAGGTGCTCGGACCACCGGCACTTCTGTCGTTGGGGAAGGGTTTTTAAAAGATTGTGGAGTGTTCTATTAAACCTCTTGCCCTGAACATTCCCTTCTGGGTGGTAAGGTGTCTTTCTTGTCTTAGTTATTCCGTACAGATCACACACTGAGTAAGCAAGTGAAGGCTAAAATTTTCGACCTTGGTCAAAATGTAATCTTTGTGGAATGCCCAACCAAGAAAACTATTACCGTACAAATGTCTTGGTTGTTATCTCAGCAGTCTGATCTTTTGTGGCAACAGCAATCGTTTACTTGGTGAAGATGTCAGTGATCACCAACACATTCTCTCGGTTGTTCTTGTCCCAATCCATGAGAGTAAAGTCGACTGCAGTAACCAAACCGGCCTTATTGCAATCATTGGTTTGATTTGAGAGGTTTCCTAACCTTTGGTGACATCTTGGCTTTGCTACATCTGTCAGAGTTTTTGTACCAATCTGCCACATCAGTTGACATACCAGGGAAATAGCACTGGTCTTGTATCAGACTGAGTGTCATTGCTGTCGATGAGTTGCATTTACACATTTCTGTCAGGGTATTTTCCAGTGATCCAGGTCTTTTATTTTGGTCAACTATGGGTCAAGGGTTAGGTCTTTTTGTTTCTGACCCTATGATATTTGAGGTGTGGCATGCGATTCCTCTCCAGGTAGTCGTTGGGGACACATACATATTTAATTTCCGTTCAACCCCGTAAGCCTGGTACTATTGCATGTAGACCCACAGTGCCGCCGAATTAACTCTGTAGACCCAGAGTGCCACTGAATATCGTGATTTCATGGGTGGTTTTTGCCCGGCAACGTTTGTAAGTTATTTTTGTAACCTGCTACGAGATTAATTCTAAGTTATATTCTTATGTTTTCTTGCCTTCTCTTTAGTTCATTTGTTTTGCAGGGATTGTTATTCTGTACTTGTTTTGGGGCTGTTTCGTGTTTCCTTTTTTTTCACTTGTTTTTCTTGCTAAGGGGTGTAACTTGTACATTTGTTATTTTTTCTCTTACCACCTGTCTGGCAACTGTTTTCGTCTTTGGAGGTTCATCTCTGTGACACTGAGTGTTCTTTTAACAGCTTGGTGACCCACGGAATTGTGACATGCCGGCAGAACCTCTTTCCTCCTCACACTCAGTAGAATCGGTTGTTGAGTGTTCTCAACTGCTTCTGCCACCCTCTCCTAAGCAGTAGGTAGATCATCCAAAACACTTAGGGCTTTATACCTTCCAATGGCATTATCTTTTTCTGCAAATTCCCGTAAGTTCTCTTTCGTGTAGGAAGGGGAGAGTGATGAAACAGTCACTGGGTCGTCATTAGATGTAGACAACCCAACAGCATTACATTGGATAGTTTGGACCCCTCTCTCAATCATAATGTGTGATAAAACAGACATGCCTGCCATCTTAAACATGCTGGAGTTGCATTTTGCCTCCCCCTTATGTCGTCGTCACGAGAGGCCATCTGCAGCACTGCTTGACTTTCCAGGTTTGCATCATACTGTGAAGTTGAATGAAGCCAAAAATGACATCCATCTTCGGGTCACTGTATCCAGTTTGATGTTGTCTAGGTGGGCTAAAGGATTATTATCTGTAAAAATGGTGAACTTACTCCCAAGGAGATAATCCCGAAACTTTTCCTTTATGGCCCATTTGAGTGCTATCATCTGTAGTTTCATGCGTGAATATCTGTCCATGTTTCTCAGAGCCCTCATCAGAGTTCGACTGACATACATGAAATAACTTTGCCAACTCCATTCTGGTGTTGAAATAACTCAGCACCCAACCCTTTGAAACTTGCATCTACCTCTACCTCAAATGGTCTTGAGAAGTCAGCATGGCCAAGTATTGGCTCCTCACATAGTTTAGTTTAGACTTCAAAGTTTCAAAAGCTATTTAGTGTTCCGTTTTCCAAGGTTGCCTCAGGGTAAGATTTTTCATTGGATATGGTTACCAGGTGCCTCCAGAACAAGAGTATGCAAAGGCCCAGCAATTTTGGAAAACCCTGGGACAAACCTGCGATAAAAATAGCAGGATCCAAGGAAAGGTCTAAGCTCCTTCAGATAGCTTAGTGTGGGCCATGACTTTACCACCTTTACTTTATCCAGCCCATCCCGTGTTATTCGATGACCGAGGTATTGCACCTCTGGACGGAAGAACTCACATTTGCTAGGTTTGATCTTGAGTCCATGTTTGAAGATGTAAGTGGTCCAGATGATCTTCAAATGCCTCCACCTAGACCAAAATGTCGTCGAACAGAAAATGGAGTGGAAGAATTCCCCACCTGAGCAAGTTTGCATCAAACCTTGGAACATCCCAGGGGCATTGCATAACGCATCTCCACTTGATACTAGCCAGACAGTAGGTGAATAGTTGAAAAACATTTAGAGTTCCATAGGGCATACATCAACTTATCAATCCTTGGGAGAGGGTATGCATCCTTCCTAGTCTTGTTGTCCAACTTTCAGTATTCAACGCATAATCTGAGACTACCATCAGGATTCTTCACCAGCAAAATAGGCGAGGCACAGTACTTTCTCTGATAATGCCTTTGGACACCAATTTCTGCACATGCTCTCTCACCTCATTGAACTGTGATGGGGGAACTCTTCAGTAAGTTTGCTTTATTGGTTTGTCATCTATTTTTGGAAATGTGGTGTTTAATGGTCACTGTGGGGCCCCAGTCATCATCAGTTGCAGCAAATATATCAAGATTTTGTTCTCAGCAACACTTTGGCTTGTCTCAACCGATCCTAATCCAAACCTGACCACAGCAAGTTCGGAATACCTCAAACATCTGGGACGTGAGAGTCGTATGTGGAAGTTCTGTTGACACTGACAGTCACGGTGCCATCCGCCAGCCAAACCACGCTCTGTGTCATTCCAGGCACTGTCTTGGGTTTCAGCATTATGTCACCTGTTGTCATGTTGACAACTTGTAGCACAGATTTACCTTTTGAAACAACTGACAAGGTAGCACCGACAGATAAACCCTGGGCAATCGTGGGACTGGTTCCACTACCATTTCTTCCACAGATAGACCCCTCAGATAAGTGACCTCTATGGTCCTCATAGAATTTGATTTCATATGGATTTGCCTCTTTCCTGCCACACATACCCGTCCTTGCACCAGGTTTGCAAAAGGTGGTATAACGTTTGGCAACTCATCTTTGGATACCTGTTACAATTGGACTAGCATGGCAGTTGGAAGATCCCCCAGGACATTCATTCCCAATAACATTGGAACTTCTTTCTTTGTGGGTACAACTAGAATTCCCCGGGATGGGGCGGTCATTCCACTTACTTGAACATTTGTGACCAAACAGTTAATGTATGGTATGTCACCTCCATTTACTGCAGAGATGCTTAACCATCCTAATTGTTCAAGTGGAACACCAGGGAAGAACTTCAGAAAGCAATCCTCCCTTACTGTTGTTACTTCTGCCCCTGTATCCTGTGGAAACAAAATCCATTGCCGGCAAAGTTACAGTTGCAGTCGGGCTCATCCTTACAAGTACAGGTTCTGTCCCATTCTCTGAGCCACCTCATTGGTAAACACAACCCATTACCTGGCTCATGGTTCCAGGTGTGACTAGTTTTCCAAGTGATTGCCTGAGAGAGTGTGTGATTTAGGTGCAGGGTTGGGGTACTCCCTTGCATAGTAGCTCTTCTCATGACAACGATGGCATTCAATCTGGCAAGCTTTGTCACGCAAATTCGCGCAGTCACGCAATTTTGTGCAATTTGTCATGCTTCGGCCTTCGTTTGTATCCTTGGTTGGTGGTGGTCTGCTCTAATGGCTCCACTCATTTAACAAGAACACTATGATCTTTACGGATTTCTTGGAGAATTTCAGTCTAAGTCTCCATAGATCCAGCGTCTCCAGAACTACGGTCACATCTTGGGTGACTGTCATCTCATAGGTTTTAGATGCCCTCTTCTGTGGCACGTAGGGTGACTCATCTGATGTATCTATAGTCCAATCACAGAGCCCATTGAAAGAGATATTTTAATTTTCCTTCATACATAATTTCACCTCCCTTTGCAAAACCATATCAGCCATGCCATCTCTGAATTGCTCCTTCAGGGTTCCGTTGATGCCTGGGGCTCCAGGGACACACTTTAATTTGTCCATGAGGTGCATGAGGGCAAAGGCATAATCTGTAACAGACCCATCATCTTTTTGAACAATGATGCAGAACTCCCTCATTAAGCTACAAAGTGTTCTTCTGTCCTCAAAAGTGTCTTGAAGTAGCTTGAATATCTTGGATGGTTCGTCAAGGTCTTCTGCAGGATGATGTTTCACTGCCTGACAGGCACTGCCCTCCAGATGGAAATTACAAAATCAGAAACAACTTGTCCAGATAGTTTATGCAGTTTTAAGACAGCCTTAGCATCTTCAATGAAAACGGTTACATCATGTCCTGTGCTGACAAATGCTTTCAACTTTTTGTCTTTAAGCCACAGGTATACTAACCCTGGACTGGCTGAGCCACCTTTCTTTGCTTCTTGAAACTCTATGACCAGCTCATCCAGATGGTTGTAAACTTCCTCTACATCTGCCATAGTTATAACCTAAGTTGAGCCAAACAATTGACAAATCATTGTTAGACCATCACACAGTTCCTGTCATCATATCACATCACTTAACCCCACTCATACAACCATTTGTAGCAAGATGGCCTAGGTAGATGGCATTGTGGTATCTTGCTAGGGGGAGGTTGTCAATGACAGGTGTAAATCAATTTTTTTTTGACTTGTAACTACTTTCTTTTGCTCCCAAATGGGGAACTATCATAGAGCTTTCAGGTCAATGACGTCTGGATCCAAACAAATTCATCAATCATCACTGAGAGAATTAGGATGGAACGCAGCTAAAGCAGCAAATAACTGAAAACTACATGTGCGAAGTTACGACAAAAGTAATACAAAAGTATTGTTACTCAGATAAAATGAAATGCTGTCACCAATTACTTAAGTGGTGGAAATCCAGTGCCACTACATCTATCACTTACCGAAGCATACGGCATCTGTGTTCTGCTATTCTTGGTTTGGCCTCATCCAAGGAAGTCACTGACTGTGGGCTCCACAACCTCTCAGCTACAGCACTTGCTCTTGGCCTGGAGAAGAAAATTAACAGTGCATGTACCTTAAAGACAGATACTCATCACCACAGACAATTTCAATTCTCCCTACAAGGCTATTTCAAACCCCACAGACAACTGTCTTTTAGCTTCTCTTTGTGCAGACAGAAACATACTTTACTGCTTGAGGAGAATATTCTGGTGACTTATAAACAATTAATCCTATGTGTAACCAGGCCACTTTCTGTGCATGTGTTATACAGTTACAAGCTAACATGCATCTTTTGAATTTTGGGACGATGACATCAACAAAAGAACAGTCACCAATGGGGAATTTTGCTTATCCCAAAGTAAAAATCATACTTGAGGCAATAAACTGTGTCTTATTTAGTTGAACTTCAAGCCCCCTACACCATCATGTAGCAGTCATGTCATCATATAAAGAAGCTAGCTGGATGCGATCAACTTCTGCACTAAAATACTAAATCATCCAAATCTGGACTGAATGTCTATTCCTGTGAGAAGTTTGTCATTATCACTGGTCAGTGATGAATGTCGATTACCACATAGTCTAGAATAACATTTAGGTAAACATTAAGAGAACACTGTCAAAGTCATTGTTCAGGGATGAAGGTGGGTTACTGCATAGTCTGGACTAAGATCAGGGTGCAGTCCGTGACAATCAATTGATGTCAAGTTTTTTAAAAGCCCACTGCTTCTTCATTTTTGCAGATATTGCTCGAAAATTTTGTCAGTGTTCTTTTTGTCCAAAACATAGTTTTTTCCACCATTTGCATTTTGACAGGCTAAATTTAGCTTACAGTTGATGAACAAACCAAAGAAGAGGTTTTCTGGTTGCTAATCTTGTTTGCACAGGAACATCTGGTTGCTATCCTTTTTGTCAACTTGCTCACTCACAGGTATTTGATCACTGATAGAGCAAGTATGTAACTGCAAACATATTCCTTACCTCCACACAGTGGTTTGTGCTTCACTGGCCAACCTTGTACACAGATGGCTTCAGTGTACATGCATTATATTTAGAAGTATGTAATTGGAACAGTCTGTAATAGGGGGGTTACTGAAAAGTCCACCAAACATGCTCCAAGTTGTGCACACAATTCTGTGCACTTTGTGGGGTAACTCAAACACAAGTTAGCATTTTAGTAAAAAGAAAAAAGTTTGCCACAAGAGGAAAATTAAATAAGAAACAACATTTATGAAATGAAAAAGCAACACAAGAGAACACAAAACATTCCAAAATCTTCCACACCTCCTAGATAAACAGTTGTAAGGTTGATGGTGAATATTAAATGTACTTGGGCTCATGCAAGGTAAACAAGGACAACAAAAGCACAAGTGAATTTTATGCACATTTTCATCGGATTACTATATCTTTGAGACATGCGTGTTGACAGAAAATGAAGTTACATTTTTCCTGTACTGCCCACCAAAAAGAATCTCATTCATATGACATGGAAAAGTGACTTAAATAAGGCTTTCACCTTCAGTTTTGAGCCCATCCACCCATATGTTCTGATTCTGTGAGGTTTTCTTCGGGCAACCGGTAGATGCACCGTGCATTCCCGCTGCCTGCCAGACTGCAGTTAGCTCCGTCATTGCAAGTGTAGTATACTTGTACTCCTATAGTTACAAGTAGTTTGCAGTCATGCCAACGCACAAAATCCGAACACGTGGTAGCAGTATTTCAAAAGCAAAGAAGCATGGTTGAAAAGTGTATTTAGACAGGGGTCAAAATAACATGAGCCTGATGCCCCTAGAAATTTACTCCCAACATTAAAGGATTTTAGTCCCCCAAAATGTCATACTATTTCACAAGTTGTATTGCTCGCTGCATATGTACACTTTCAGAGATGCCAAGTTGAGTGAGCGGCTGGGAGTGACCCGTGTCAACGCGAAGTCCTTTCACCTGCGGTCCAGGGTCTGCTCCAGGGCCCTGTAAGCTCTGAGCTTCCAGAAGCTCTCTAGTGCAATCTGAGACATATTTGGTACCCTGTGCTACTTAAGTTGATGACCATACTGGCTTTGGAAAGATTATTTGTATCTACGAGGGTAACAAAACCAACTTTACATTAACAGTTCTCAAGGCTTTTGACAATTATTCCAGGCATAAATATTAGATTGCAGACTTTAATCATGTTTGTAGATAATTTGTTAACGAAAATCATGATACATCTGTTATAGGGCATTTGGCAAAAAAGACAATGTGTTCAGAGTGTAGGAGTGTCAAGAACTGATCTCTACATCAACTGGAGTGGCTGCTTGTTGTTGAAAGAATAAGTTCCGGTGATATAGAGAAGATCTTTTCGGTCGATCCAGTTGATGTAGCGATCAGCATATCCACCAGGGTTTAATATATGCTTCATACGTACTGTATGATACTGGTGTACATGGTAGAGTCCATTGATAGACAAGAACCCTAGTATGTGCATATGCATAGTGAACGCAATTTATAGTATGTTCAGCAAGTTACCTATGTTATGTATGTTACGTATGTCAGCATGTTACGTATGAATGCAAGTTACGTATGTTCAGGTCCGTGCAAAGCATGATGTAAAATGGGACTAAGTTTGGATTTCACATCAGGAATTCAGGCAAAATTTGGTACTATTCTATGTTTTCCTCCAACTGCAGCCGTAGAAGCATGTGATTGTGTTAGCTGAACGTGTCAGCGTGAGTTTTGACTCTGAGGTGTGTGACATACGCTGTAGGCGTGAAACTTGGCATCTCTGCACCTTGCACTGCAGGGACTCCTACAGTATGCAGCTGTTAAGCAAAGCCTTTTGTCAAAGTTATCACAAAATACTCCAATCGATCAA
The DNA here is from genome assembly GCA_009801055.1 of Stichopus horrens. NCBI lineage: Eukaryota > Metazoa > Echinodermata > Holothuroidea > Aspidochirotida > Stichopodidae > Stichopus > Stichopus horrens. The sequence goes on along the minus strand of VJOZ01020008.1, from coordinate 1,100 downwards.
GAATGTCAAAAAACATTTACATGGCATGTGTAATAGACCCTAAATGAACAATCCGCAATATGTTCATATATTTTCAGTTAAAAGTTTTCTCCTATGTAATGGTTTTCTTGACAATCATTTTGGAATTTCCATGTTGCCTAACATATAAACGTACATATTTATAAGAACCCACCCTAATTCCTTACAAAACAGGGTGAGTTATTTTCATCAAAATTTCATATTTAACTTATGAAATATATTTAAGGTATTTTTTCATATAAAATAGTGCAATGAATCAACACAAACTACGAAGCCTATCCCAAATGTTGGAACCAACCTATATGATTTATATGCACACATAACCATAGTGGATAGGTGAAGTTAGTACAAAAGTTGTATTTAAACTTTCCCAGAACTGCCTAATCAAGACACCAAATCCCCACACCCACCCCGTGTCCCCTCAAATAAGTTTTCAAATCTATAGTCTCATTAAAACCTTCAAGTTGGTTTTTTGCTCAAATTCATTTTTAACTTATTATTTAATAGACTATCATTTACCTCATAGATAACTTTCTGCTGATGCTATTTCCTGGGAAAATAACACTTGATGAACCATTATATAAGCTGTATTTATAATTTTGAATTGTACTTGTTGAAGCAGGTATGAAAGAAATGAATGTGGTTAGCAAGTAACTTAACAAAGACATTGTATATTACACAGGTCGTGTCTGTGCTACAACCCTATGGTATGTGCAATTAGCGTAGCAAGCAATTTTTCACAAAATTTTGGGTAGTCTGCTCATGCTACGGATATAAAAAGTTATTTCCAAAGCAAAGAACGTTGCAGTGAGAACAGAAGGGAATGAATGTTAACCTAACATTAATGCAAATTAAGGCAAGATTTTAATTTGAGGTGATGTCATCAAACACTGAAGGATAAACACATGAAACATACTAAGAAACAATTTTTCAAAACTTATTTTCATTAAAGGCAGATTTGACAAAAACTGACTCTGTTCACACAGACATTTGCATGCACAGTGTATTCCTACATGTTAACACTATGGCATGTAGGAATAATACAGTACACACTGATTCCACAAAAATTTTTGCTTTATACC
>VJOZ01019988.1:0-16096 GCA_009801055.1 Stichopus horrens | reverse complement strand
AATCCAAGATTATCAATCAATAATCTTGGATTATGAACTGATAATAATGAAATTAATTATCTGTTGATATTCCATGCAAGATTATTGATGATAACCCAGGTTTATCACAAGATAATCCAAGATTATCAAAATAACTTGGACTACCGACCATTAATCCAAGATTACCACATGATAATTAAAGATTATCAAATTATTTTGGTACATCAGTCGACAATCTTGGATTATCCACATACTTACATGTACTTTAATTGATACACTTGGATTATCACTCTTGAATTCTTGATTGATGATCTTGGATTCTCAATCTAAAATCCAAGATTATTGACAGATAATCTTGGAGTACCAACTAATAATACAGGATTATTGGTCCAAAATCCAAAATTATTGGTCCAAAAACCAAAATTATCCACCCAAAATGCAAGGTTATCAAACAAACTTTGATAAACCTGGTGTATATTTTGACAATCCAATATTATCAAAATATAATACATATAATGTATATCCATATCATATATAGAAAATGCCACAATCTCAAATAAACTGTGGTCTTGGTAATTGTTGATATCATGTCCTGCACTGAGTCACTCGTCAGGTGTTCTTCCTGTTGGGTGTTGTCATTGACCACGCCTTCCATGGGCAACTCGACGGTAAGGAAACAACAATACATACACAATGCTATGGCGCCACATGCCAATCCATAAGCAACAGTGGTGTGTTTGATAATCTCAGATTCTCGACCAATAATCTTGGATCCTAGAAGAAAAATCTTGAATGGATTCTGGACCAATAAACCAAGTTTATCATAACACAATTTGATAATCTTGGTTTCTCCAACGATAATCTTAAATTACTGAAAACTAGTTTGATAATCTTGGATTCTTGACAGATAAACCAGGTTTATCAAAACACACTTTGATAATCTTGGATTTTCAACCAACAATCTTAGATTCTCGATCGATACACCAAGCTTATCAAAACACAATTTGATAATCCTGGATTCTCGATCAACAATCCAATATTATATAGAGATAATCCAAGATTATCTCTCGAGAATCCAAGATTATCAGTGAATAATCCAAGATCCTTGGTGAAAATCTTGGATTATTATGCCAATTGTGCGAGAAAGAAATAATCTGAGATTTTTTGTGTGATAAACAATGTTTGACAAACCAAATGTCTAATTAGCAGATAATCCAAACTCCTTGTTCGATAAACCTAGAATATCGGCCGAGAATCCAAGATTATAGGTCTACAGTAAAAGTTATTTTTAATAATTTGGATTTTTTTGTAATAAATCTGGTTTTTCATAGGTAATCAACTGATACTCTTGGATCATCGGTTGGGAATCTTGGACTACCTATTGACAATCTTGAATTATGGTTCGATAATCTTGGATTTTCTATTTGTTACACATTTGGCTTGCCATAGTGTTGCACAGTGTCAGTGTTTCTTTTGTTGGCCCTAGATGTCTCACAGTTCCTTGACATATGGCTTTAATACACATTGGTAAGTGGCACATATTTAAAGGAGACAATAAATGCCTCCAGGATGCAATCCATGGGGAATACAAAATTCTCAATTGCAATTGAAATAAAAGTTACGTAAACAAAGGATACTGGGGGGAATATGTCAATTCTGACATCACAAATTTACGTTTTTGATCTATGTTCACTCATTAAGTGATTGTAAAACAGCTTGCAAAATGGTCAATGTTTGATGGATTTTCATTCAAACTGTGGCTACTTTCAACTCTTTTAGTGAGTAATCTGGTGACTATATTCCAAACTGTGTTTTTCATGCTGTGTGACCTTTGAGCAAAAAATCCTGTTATCAGGGATGAAAGGAAAGATAAGTACCATATTTAAGCACTAAATCAGAAATTTTTAATGCAGATTCCCCACCACTGTCCATATTGTCACTCACTGGAGTGCCATGGCTAGGATGGAGAACTTACCCTGAGGTGAATGACGATTGAAATGTACAGAAGAAAAATATTATGCAGCCATTTCAAGACTGACCAGATTGTCGATTATGAGCGTTAATTATGGAGGTGACGGAGTGGTTCTTGACATCTTGGATTAGTTGCCTCGACAACTGCCAGGATTCGGATCATTTTACAACCCATTAACTTCCTTGTTGTTTCTGGGTTTGACTTTACTTATAAATTGATACAATGAAAAAATTCCAGCCTTCAGTCCCAAAACACCAAAGAGGAAGTGATGAACCCTTATTTCATTCTGGTTGATTGCCAAGATAGAGCAAGACTTCCTCTTGGCCTTTCACTTGCAAAAAGAAGCCAGGTCCTGGTTATGCATAAAATGGGAATTTCTGATGATTTAACTGGGAGTTGTCTGATGTTTGGGCAAAATCGGCAGTCTTTGCCAAACCCTTATCTTAGGCAAGTAACACACAACTTGGCTAATCAAAAACATTTAACTGCCTACACATTTTTATACCATTTGGAGAATTTTGCCATAACAGTCAGCTCTCTACAAATTTCTTACCCTAAAAAAGTTTTGTTGTTTGTATTTAAACTCCATTTTAATACTCAGTCTACATGTTGACCCCCACAGTGGGGGTTCAAGCAGATTCACTTTAACGGTGGTGTAACTCACGTGGAATATATCACTTTTTGCCGACTACTGATTCCGCTTCAGCAAATGTATAAAACCAAACACAGAGAGAGATTCAATCAAACAGAGAGAGTTGATAAAAAAGAAAGAAAGAAACGGGCAAAGGAAGCACACACATTAGTTTAAGAACCCATTAGAGTTAAGTATGCACTATTTTCTTGGTATGCAATGCTTCTCTTTCCTACAAAAGGAAAACCTGACTGCTTGAGAGTTGATGGATGCTCTCTTGCCACAGAAATACCTCAGTCACATTTACGGGATTTCAAACTGCTAAACAACAAATCTTGCACTCTTGACAGGGAAAATTTGCCAACACTTTTCTTTAACGGCTCATGCACCCTGACACGGAGGGAATTTCGTGGAAAAAGACAGTTGATTCTGCATTTATTCGTCGGTGGGAAATAGCGTGCGCCTCAGTGCTCAATACCAATCGGGCTGACCTTCAAATACATACTTCCCATGGGTACTGGGTGTGGGTGAGAGAAAATTGCCCTTACCACCCCGAACCTTCACAAAAAAAATTCAACCATAATTTAAAGAGGAAACCTGAAAGGATTCATAAAAGGGGGTGAATCGCAGGATAGGTGAGGTGAACATGATCTCGAGTTTAGGGGCTAGCGAGTGTTTGACAGAGCTCTGAAGAAAAGCACCGTTAAACTGGACCTATCAAGTACAGTATACAGTAGAAGGAGACAGTCTTTCTGGAATATGTAGACACATGTAGACAATTGGCAGATATTAACATCATTTCTTCAATTCGACTAAGGAAGCAAGTTAACTGATTGGTGATGATACTTTTCACACTCTTATCTCTGAGTGTTTGTTTCACGGTGCCTTTAAGACTCTCTTCAAGTTACCGCCATCTCTCATATGCCCTGTGGTACCATGTAATGGAACTGTACTGCTGTGCATGTGCCTTGTCATGCATTACATGCAAACACTGCAGCATGGCTCTCCACTCTACAGTATTGAAAGTGATTTAAGCTTGATTGCATGGGGCAGAGACAGATAGCTAGAAAAAAACAAAAAAAAATAAAAAAAACCTGCCTGACAGTACCAGAGAACCAATAATTGATGGAGTCCCTTCAGAAAAAAACAAAAAACATCACAAAACAACATCTCCTGCATCCCTGCCCCCCCAATTTAAAAAAGTAAATAAGGATGCTATGCCTGACTAGAAGTAACACCTGCTTCAAAAGAAATGAAGAAAAGAAGATTAATGGTTTGTAAATATTTAATGAAACAAGTTGGCATAGCATGGGGAATGTTAAAAAGTAGCAGTCTGTCTATGTATGCACATTCAAATGCTTTGTCGGGCTCACCATTGTGCAGAAGTAAGGCTTCAGTGCATGGCGAATGCCAAATGCCCAAACACAGACATGAACAACTCTGGTTAGATGCCAACGTTGAAGAGAGAGAGAGCCCGCGACAGAGATTAAATTGCAACTGTTGAATATTGGTTGCCTCTACATTGCACTCCTTTATATTGTAAACTCAGTTGGGGTAAAATCCTTGGATGCAACATAAATTGGGTTTAATTACGAAAAACAAAAAGTGGTAAGAATGTGGCTTCAAACTAAGCTTCATTCTGGCAAAGATTGAATAACAAGTATAAGCAACTTGAGGTCACAGGATTTCTCAGTTCACCACCATGGAAGAAGGGGATGCAGGTTATGCAATTAGTGACATCCATTCTGGATCATGGTCTGACGATCGATCCCACCAGGACCAGACCTGACCTGCACGGACAACAAGGATAATCAGGATCTGATCCAAAATGATCCAGACTTTGAGATCTGATCCACATTTAGTTTACCAAAAAAATCCCCAGTCTCAAAGAATCAGAGTGAGGATCAAGCAGAGTAAAAAAATTTGGTACACCTTCACTGTCATAGAGCTGAAATAATCTCTTGTGTTGTACAGGTCTCGCATGCAAGCCTATAAATGTGTTCACCCAGTTTTCCTGTTCTAAATCCAGTTTAGAGTCATTGCTCAAATCATTTTGAGTGGTCACATGTATCACATGGATTCAATACATGGTACAGTACTTTCTTACACAGCACCATTGACACCTCTCACTCGTTAGAGCAAAGCGAGTTGTACGTGTCCTGATGCCCCAATTAAGTTTTTCTTCTGTTTTTTTTTTTTTTTCCTGTGACATTGCACTCACTGCATAGAGCCTGCAGTGTGTTGAATCTGACTCTGATTTATTTATGACTGTATCCCTGACAAACCCACAATGAATTGGCAAAGAACTATTTTACTGCCAGGCATGCTCAGTGCGGAACGCAGCTGGTGCCTTTCCAAGTAGAGTTTATATGACAGCGGTAATTTATTTATCCAAAGGAAGTTAGGAATCTACCAACGCTGTAGAGTGATGCATGTTTTACTTAACAATGCAGATGTGCTATAACCTGGACTTCATTATAAATTGTAAACCTGTCATCAGTGGAAGCGTGATGTTTTGACCCCAAAGTTGGCACACTTAGACGTAAAAGCCGTATATCTCTCATAAATGGGGTATGACTGCTGCAGACCTACTAGCCTGCCTTCTAGATACAGCAAATTTTCTCAAAAACAAAATACTGCTTGAAAAAGGATTTTTACACAAAGAAGTCCCAACAAGAAGAAAACAAGTTTACTTTCAGTCAAAGGGCATGTTACTACTATGATAAATAAATATTGATTACACAAGCAAACAATTTTCTGCTATTGTATTCACTATAACAAGTACCTCCCTCCGTCTCCTTAAAAATTTTTGGTTTCAAAGAACACACAGTGAAGTTTGGAATTCCTGAGAGAACAGAGTAAAATCAACATGAAACAGACCAACTATATTGCATCGATATGTCGACAAGTCCTATATCCTGCCACCATGAATGTTTCTGGCAAATTTTGGTTTATGTCACTCAGTTTACTGCAATGTCTGCATAGGCTTCCCGGAATGCCAGTAATAAGGTACGACTCAATGCCAGAACATCTGATTTTAATAGACAATTCCTTAAGCTTCACAAAGGTTTCACATCTGGGATAGCCCTCTGCAGAAGTTTGGAGCCCATGTGGGAGATTGTGGTACAATTATCAATATGAAGTATATTCCTAGAGTAGACATACAACACAGAGGAAGGGCAAGTGGAGGGGGTATTTTCAACCAATTCAGAAAAAATAGTTGATTTAGGGAAATGAGAGTGACAAGAGAATAAAGATGTATCCTTTTGTCAAACCATGGCTACCCTTGTGGAGCCCTGGAACAGAGGAGTTTCCTGTGATCTGGGAGACACTTTCATCAGAAAATTCTCGAGCACACTCTGCGCAAACTCTGTTCTCTCTGCTTATAGTCATCCCTAATTCTCATCTCCTAGTCAAAGATCCTAGGTGCTCTGCTGCAGTGCTGTAATTCTGTGTCACACTGTAACTTGAACCCCCCAGAAAATAACCCTTGAGATGTCACTGGGGCTGGAATAAAAGTTGAATCTCAACTCTCAAAGGTTGTGCTACTTGGTCCAAAATTCTAAATTTGGACAGAAATCATCCCCGCCCCTCTAGAGACATTGACTGTGTATACCTTTGACAGTAGTAATTATAGCTCTCCTATTATGGGGTGGATTTCAAAAAAAGAAAAGCAGAAAAAAAAAGTGCACAAAAAACTAGAGCACCAAGGGTGCAGACTTTCACACCTAAACAGCCTGAAGGTACAATTTACATATCATTACTGTCAAATCAAAGGGAAAACTATTAGTACAAAATCATCAACATTGTACAAGAGAATCTGTAGAACTGCACAATTGCAGAATTTTGTGAGCAGCCACAGTGCAGAAGTTCAAAATTTATTAATAAGTTTGTGAAAATTTTGATGGGTACTACCAAATAACAATTCTTATAAGTAGCATCACTATTTACACCCAATATCTTTGCTTTTCATTTTTAGCTCACACCAATTACCTGCATGCAATCACATGTTCATACTGACAGATTAGAGTATGGTGGCAGGATCAATGATAATTCTTTTCTGAAATACGTGATGGATATATGAACTTTGATGCAACTAAGGAGAAGAATGCCCTTAACATTGTCTGCATGCATCTCTGTTGACAAAACGGAATAGAAGGTGCTACCATATCATGAAAGAGAGATACATTACCTCTTGGCGTGCACTGGCCAACCACACCGAATGAAACATATGTATGCAATGAACATAGGCAACAGTAAAAAACTGATGTGTCATCATTCAATCATTTGTGCATTCCTTTCAACTTGGCAATTACTTCTAAGCAAAGAATGACATCACAGGAAAGGCGGGGTTCGTTAATCAGATATCCGCAGCCAAAAGGGATATGTTCTGCATTTCGAAACATCGACCGTTGCGTGTTTGTTCGAGTAAATTATCTCCATTTAAACAGGAATCACTTTCTCCTTTTCCATCACAGGAAATGGCAGGAAGTTGAGAAAATTAATGACCGATACATCACCTTTACATTGGCAGCGTAGCTCTTCGACTGTTTTACAAGGCCATCAAAAATACCTTAATGGAAAACAAAGACTGGCTTGACTTTCTGTTCACCTGTGACACTAGGATGTCCTTTTGAACAAAGCGCTGCACTTTTCCTTGTGTTTCCAAAGCACTGAGCGATGGTTTACTTTCGTTTGATGTTACATTACCTATTGAAACCAGTACTGTAAAAGATGCTTTGGTGCTATTACTATATGCATATATAAATTTACACAATTTTTTTATAAATTTCAATTTTATTGAACAGTGCACAGTGATGAAGTCATATTTTACATGCATACATTTTTGAGTCCTGCACACGGCATGGAGTTTTTAATCTTTTAGTGACTAATTTCCTGCGCAGACAGGCAATTCCAACCATGGATGTTCATTTACACTGATCTGACTCAGGTCTCTGAATTCATGCTTGAGCCTTCACTTACCAACTATCATGAATATTTAAACAAAAATTGGCGAGGGTATATTCAGAGAACTGCGAAGTAATTGCATATATTAATATCGAAGGAGAATAATATCCGACAACTTCAATTCTTAAATGTAATGGACTTTTCAAGTATCCACCTCATCGATAAATCTGTTCTCTGAATTTCTGACTTGCTTTCAAGCACCATGCAAATACCACAGACATTTACATGAGAAATGGCTTGGGTATCCATAAAACTACAGAGCAATCGCACCTTCAGTGTTCCAGTGGAGAATGATCAGAAAACTTTGATTCTTTATTACATGTAACGAGCTATTAAAGTTGAATCACACTTGTAATGGTGTTCATTATATTTGCAGTATTGACCTCAATAACAAATCACTGCTTGAGCCAATTTACACTTATATCACATAAGCAGTGACAGCAACAATGTGAACGGGGTCCACACTGCACTTCGGATTGCAGCCACATCATTGGTCGTGGACAGTTCTCTCGCTGTGGCTACAGCTGCTGCACTAGCTGCCGTCGAGCCAAATGGCCTGAGTGCAACTTGCCTTATTATATGATGCATTTTTCCTGCATTCGGTGGATCAGGTCATTTATCTTGCCGTCTCTCTCGGACGGGAGACGGGAGACTGGAGAAAGCATATTTGATGAAGTTGAAATCATCATTGGCTATCGCATATGCACGGAAAGCATTCCCATTTCTCTAGTCTTGGCCAAATTGCCTGATGCCCCACACAAGGTACGGTTTGATGCTAGTCACTCATCTCGTCCAATGTTAGGCCTGCTGAGTTCTTGGCTAGAAGAAATTGGTTTTCAGCCTATTGCTAACTTAGCCAGCAGCATGTGGCATCAAAGACCTACATCATCTTCAAAAACAACTAAGTATGAAATCAATTATCATTTTTTTTGTCTCCATAGTTTCTACCACAGTTTTATCTTGCTGGCATGTTGCCCTACTTCAGGTCTGCACATGATGATAAAAAAAAAACAGTTAACAAAAGGATAGGAGGCACAGTGTCTGTATTTGCAAAGCCTTATTTCCCCGACTCCTGTATCATGTACTTCAATTGATTGCACTTTTTTTGTTCATTTCTGTGGAGCTGTGTTCACTCCACTCTGCATTCATTTCCTTCTGTGTTCATTCCCCTCTGTTGATTCCCCTCTGTATGTTCATATCCCTATGTGCATTTGATAATATTTCTCTTGAGCTGTGTTCGTTTCCCTCTGCATTCATTTGCCTCCGTTAATTTCCCTGTCTTCATTTCTCTCGGTATTCATTTGCCTGAAGCTATGTTAATTTTCCTCTGTAAGTTTATTTCTCTCAATACGCATTCAATTTCCTGGATCTGTCTTCATTTTTCTGTTGAAATGTCCATCCTCCTTGCATTCATTTCCTTCTATGTGTTCATTTTCCTGCATTAATGTTTCTTTATGTGTTCATTTCCTGCTGCTGTGTTCATTTCCCTTTGCATTTAGTTCCCCCTAAATGTTCATTTCCCTGTCTTCATTTCTCTTTGTGTTCATTTGTCTGAAGCTGTTTTAATTTTCCCTTGTATGTTCATTTCTCTGCATGTATTCATTTTTGCCTGTCTTCCTTTCTCTAATGAAATGTGCATCCTCATCTGCATTCATTTTCCTAGAGCTGTGTTCATTTCCCTATACTAATTGTGAGTTCATCTTCCTATATCTGTGTCCACTTCCCTGTGTTATATTTCCTCTATGTTCATTTTCTCTTGAGCTCTGCTCATTTTCCTGTGCTTATTTTACCTCTGTGAGTTCATCTCCTGAGAGATGTGTTCATTTTCATACGTCAATTTTACCTCTATGGATTCATTTTCCTACAACTGTGTTCATTCCCATGTGCTAATGTTACCTCTATGTGTTCACTTTCCCCTACGACTGCGTTCTTTTCCTTGAGCTATTCCTCCTCTATTTGTTCATTTCCTCTTTTGGCTCATTTTCCTCTATGTGCTCATATTCATTTAGCTTAGTCATCTTTCTTCTCTGTTTTTCTTTTCATCTCCCTGGGAATGTGTTCATTCTCCTTTGCGTGTCCATTTCCTCTGTGTTTTCATTTCTCCGCCTGGAGCGGTATCACTACTCTCATCAGGGTGAATATCGCAGAAGTTGCGTTCACTCCGGTCACATATGTGCTTAACAGTGCATTTCTGCATGTACTGTGATTAAACAGCATTTGTTGAAGTGATAAAAATACTGTACTAAGTTATGAGTCACAATCAAAACAAAAGGATCAATTTGGTACATTTACCCCAGCTTGAGCTTCTATTGAAGTCTTTCCACCTAGGTTGATCATCCGACCGTCTTTGTACACGAACAAATTCTTTCCGGCTTGTCCGGGCTCCCCACCTGAGAAAACATAACAAAAAAAGGGAACAATGAAAATAGAAACATTAAAATAACAAAGGTTTCTTTAAAATATTAGCTGTATTGGTTTCCTTTTATAATGAAGACAGAGCAGATCAGAAGGAAGGTCTACTCTTTATTATTACTCACGCACCCAACCAAAAACTAATAATTAGAGAAAACAAATATGAATGCATTATAGCTTGGAGAACCTGCAGTGAAGGAGGACATTTTTGACAGCATACTTACACGTTGATGGTATTGTCTTTAACTCTGTATGGTGACGTAAACTTGACAAAACTGATTCATTATGGAAAAAAAATAATAACCACAGTATCTGATATCAACATATTGGCCCTTTTTTTCCTTTCTGCTGATATTCTTCCCTAACAAAAGTTTGAAAAGAAGCATGCAAACTTTACTAAATTACCTGGGCCGCTATTCCAAACATTTGCAAAATCACTGGGCAACTTTCCTCACGCTTAACATGCGTACATGTCTGAGACATTGTTCGTAGAACAATCCATCCTCAATGCAATCATGATCCCACTACATCCCTCGTTTAATGCAGTATTTGTCCAAAAATAATCAACTTTATATGTTAATGATGCACTCTGGTCAGGTAATCTTGGATGTTTCTGAATCACCTTCTGTGAGTCAACTTTTGAATTATCAGCAAACTATCACGCAGGGTGAACCAACTACGTACACTGTACATTAGGCTTAAAAGTACCGCTACTATAGTGCTTCTGTTACAGGCAGTTAGCTTAAGACTGTTTCTTCAGAACTTCCATATGTAAACTTGGACTTCAAATGGCACGATCTCACGAGGTTTTGATCTGCGTGACATGCGTGATAGACTGACGTACTGTTTTACAAATAGAGATGCTCCTTGTAGCGTAGCCCCTCCAGGAACTGCAAAGCGCTTTGGTTCTTTTACTTCCTACTTCCATGTAACATCTCAATCCTCTATCCAGAAAAGGTATCCTCCACCCCCCCTCCCCCCGAGTTCTGAATAATGATATCTTAATTGTCATCATGAATTCAGTGAACCCCAGTCTCATAAGACTTTAAATTGTCAAAGGATTTTTGAAATATACATCAAAGGCTTCTTAGACCATGTACATTCACTTGTGCTACCAACATGCATCATTTTAAAATGCACAACAGAGCGTTGCAAATTTTAATGTTACACTGTAATTGTAATGTTTGTGCCACTTGCAATGGTTCAATGGCCATGCCTAAATTTGTCATCGACACTGGTGGACAACTTAGGAGATCTGTACAGGAACGAGTTACAGGTAAAGCTAAGGCACATTCTTCCTGGTATTTATTTTTAGTCAGCTGGCCTTAAAACGTCTTACACAGCGTCTGCATGATATGCATGTATGACTTGTCCATTCATCCATGCTTCCAACTCTCAGAGGAACAACTCTGTTGTCTACATGTTTGGAGTCACAACTAGGCCTTAGAGTTTGCAAAATCTCTCTGATCTAATTCACACCTCTTGAAATAATTGCCATGCAACATTAGCCAGCAGGCAATGCATCCAATCAACCAATCTATATATCAATCGATCAATAAATCCATCGACCCATCCACTCATTTATCCTCCATACATCCATTAATCAATCAATCCATCTAGCCATCCATCCATGCATCAATCCACCCTTAAATCAATCTATCTTTCTATTCATCCATCTAACATTCATTTATCTATCAATAAATTCATCAATTAATGTTTGTCTAGTTCTGGAATAAACAAGCAGAAATAAGCCAAGGATAATCTGACTAAAATAATTCATCTGTCATGTTGCCTGTCATGGGATCATCTCTTTTTTTCTCTATAAACTTAAAATTGTTTGCATCTTTTTTAACAGTAGCTTGATCATCAACATAGAAACATCTAATTTATTACTTAGCGCATGAACATGAACACATGAATGCCTAATGTGGGGGTGAAGGATTGGGGGGCCATTTCCCTAAATAGTCACAAAAAAAAACACACACAAAAAAAAAAACAGAAACAAAAGACTGAGTACTTCTGAAATGAAAAAAAAAAAAAAACTGGGAAAAAAACAAACAAACAAGGAAATGCGCACAATACAGAATTACAGCAAAGACGCAGAATGCAGAAGCTAATTTTTCAATCTTTTCTTAAAAATTTATCAAGTGTCCCCAGGGAACAAACACCAAAAGGTAAATTGTTCCAAAACCTTGGAGCAGCCACAACAACTGATCTATCCTCCCGTGCATGATTAGCCATGTATTCAGTCAACAGAAATTTGCATTTCGATCTCAACTCAGGACAAGGAATGTAATGGCTAGACAAATCAGAAAGATATCAAGGTGAAACAGTCAGTTAGAGACTTGAACATGATACGTACAATTTTGTATGTAATGCTTTGAGAAATGGGTGACCAATGCCACTGCGTCAAGATGGTAGTAAAATGACTTGATTTCTTGGAGAGTATAACTATTCTTGCATCAGTGTTCTGAATACTTTGTGAAGTTTTTTTTTAGAGTCACTCCTTTAGAAGGCCATACAGCAATACATTGGCCATGTCAATACCAGCTGTGACAAAAGAATGAACAATCTGTTCAGTAGCACCAAAAGAGAGGTAACCTCTCAACTTTGCAATATTCTGAAGATGAAACTAGCAAGTGCGTGTGAGTGACACTTGGAATGTGATGTTCCAAAGTCATATTTGCATCAAAATTCAACACCACGATTCCAAACAAGAGATGGAAGTTTCACACAGGAATCAGCAATAACAATGTGTGGACTGGTAATCTTATGCAACAGTTGAGGTGAACCAAAAAGAATAAACTCTGACTTATAATCGTAAAATTTTGGGCAATTCTCCCTCATCAAAATGTGAATGCCTGAAAGATGATCCATAGCTGAAACATACTCTTCATATATAGGACTGAAGGACAAATAAATTTAAGTATCATCAGAATAATCATGAAAGTTAATATTTAACTTCAACAAGGTATAACAAATTGGGCAAGTGTATGTAGTAAACCACTGAGGGCCTACGACAGAGCCTTGGTGGTACAGAATAGTTGAGTTCAGAATAACAGGATCAGAAAAAGCATCATTAAAACAAAAATGTTGCCCAAGGTCTGCAGCTTAAATACAACCGACACTGCTTTAGAGCATTGCCATCAATAACACTTAAAGAGTTTAAATATGAAAGTGAAATAATATGCTCCACTGTGTCAAACGATGCACTCAGATCAAAACGAAGCAGAGCTGTTACTCCACCCTTGGCCAGTGCACATAACATGTAATTGGCATGTAGCAAGGCTGCTTCAATCCCGTGATGAGCCCTGTAGGCAGACTGGAAAGGATCATGCATATCATATCAATTCATATGGCTTAAATTTCTATTAGAAACAACACTCACAATGGTCTTACCGAGGTACTTCAAAGTTTGAAACAGGTCAGATAATTTTTGAAAACATCCTTGTCCAGGCCAGCTTTTTTCCATAGGGGATGAACATTGTGCAATTTTCAGACTATTGGGGAACTCATCTTGAAGCAGAGAATATGCCACTGGTGTATTAGACACATGTATGTCATGTGTTTACAAGGACTGACACCACGTGACTCTAAACCGATCGCTGACTTAGATGTGAAATTCATGGAAATAATGCCAATAAACAAGGTGACTATACCATGAATACATTGAACTACTCTCACATGGTAAGGTTCTAGAGATCCCTTATGTCTCATGGTGACCGACGTGGTCTTTGCCCTCTGCCATAAACGATGGAATTTCTGCACTAACAAAGGATCTGCAATAACATGTCAAACCACCGTAGCAGTTACCAAACTACACCACATTTCCAGGCTTGGAGATTAACTACAGCGACACGTACTTGTTTTTCATGGTTTAGTACGACGGAAGAAAACGTCACCATCGCTCAACCCCTGTCTTATTATTTCTCCTGTACATTATCATCCATTGTTTTCTTCTATAATTTATCATCCATTAATTGTTCTCCAGTTGAATTTGAAAACTGATATTTCCATGAAGGTGCTGAACTCATCCGGGAAAGTATTCATGCCCCCCCACACAAACACAGACCGAACGCAGTTCTTCAGCTCTTACTTAATGAGCCTGTCTTCAAAGTTTCCATCTGAATTACCTTTGTTTACAGTGGGTAAAGTGATGCAGACACATATTTTAGAAATTAGAGCATGTACGTTTACCTTAAAAAAGTCATTAAGTTTGGAAAACAATAAATGTGAATAAATGTAACTAGAGGGGGAGGGGGATTAAAATCTACCTGCAGTTCAAGGAAATGATTTGATTCAGAGTTAGAAGACTGTACATGTCAGAAATTAGGCTTTAAAAACCTAAAGCTTTCTACTTGATTGGGATATCTGACAGAGTAAGTCAGAATGGGGAGGAGAGATATAGGAGGGTGGGAAGTGATGGGTTAGTTGTGTTAGTTTTTATGGGAAGACAAAATTTATTGTGGTACAATCCTACATGCCAAACTTCTAGGGGGGCTGGGTTGGTGTTACACGGCAGAGCCAACGGTATAACCAGCAAGATGTTGATATGACTTTGATCACCTTGCTGTTGGATACATGTAGTTCACCACAAGTTAGTCTAATCCAAAACTAAAGATCATGAACAAATAACATATGACAAAGAAAGTCATATGGAGGGGGGGGNNGGGGGGGGGGAGGGGTGAGGGGCACTATTCCACAGATACACAAATTACAGACATTCATTTCCTCTTGATACCTTCTTAACTTTTCAAGTTAATCCAGAAAATTGCAATCAGAAAATTGTCCAAAACTGCATACATTAATGTTCTCATGTACTCATGGCCACTTCACTACAATAAAGGGTCACAATTTGAAGGTAGTGCTATAACCACTGGTTCAAAAACATACTTAAATACAACTCTTAGCAATCATTGCAACACTCAGAAAGGAAACATTCAATATTTTCTTGTTTGTTGAGGGAAGGGGGGAGGGAGGAGAGAGAAGTTACAGGATATTCCACACAGTTTTCCTTCAACTTCTTTCTTTCATGACAATTTAATCATGCCAATTGTTTGTGCTGTTAAATACAGCTAAGTATCGCCATAGATTTTTCACACCATGCAGACACATCTTCCTTATTATCGGAGAATTCAGACAATAATTGTGCTGGTGCCTATAGTCTCCCCCAATGAAAAAAGAAGGAGCAAAAGGTATGTGTAGCACCCCACCTCCCTCCACAATATTTGCCAAGTGCTCCCAGGATGAATGAAACAGGCTGGATAATTCACTACCATCCTTGAATACCAACTTGATATGCATTTATTGCCAAATTTTTCATGGATTGATTGTTTTCTCATTAAATGAGAAATTGAAGACATGAGATTTCATTTCAAAGGCTGGCTACATGCAACTTAAAACACCTTGGAAATGCTGATTCCATCCATCT
The DNA here is from genome assembly GCA_009801055.1 of Stichopus horrens. Classification (NCBI taxonomy): domain Eukaryota; kingdom Metazoa; phylum Echinodermata; class Holothuroidea; order Aspidochirotida; family Stichopodidae; genus Stichopus; species Stichopus horrens. Next base: position 703 of record VJOZ01019988.1, on the reverse strand, counting down.
GGGAGACTTTGGAGAAAAAACTTTTGCATGCTCCATGCCAAACAATGGTGGTGCTATCCTTAGATAGTCCTACTGGCACTAAGCCCCTTCTCCCGAACCATTATTTTTTTTTTTGGTTCTGCTGAGCCCGTACATACATAAGCACTCATGTATGACAGAGCTGCAGAAAGGTCGGTAGCATCTGTTGCAAATAACAAACTTGTCGCATGCTGTCACATGTAGAAAGTACTGTGGGGACATGACCTGCTGAGGTAAATGTCACGAACAATTAAGAGTGAATTATGTCACGACAAATCAAGCAGAATCACAATTAATAGGATTTATATTAAACAGACTCAATGGTACTGCAGTCACATCACAAAATGTATTACTGTCCCTTCATTTAAATGGTGCCAGATTTTTGACATGCATGACTGTATATTATTGAACTGTATGGGTGGAGTTTGTGAATATATTATCTCATGTTTAGCAATACACTTTTTAGTTTTGGTAGATAATTTGGTACATTACAGGGCATAGGTGTACTGTTAAAACACAGCTTGGAAGGGGAGGGTGGGAGAGGAAGGGTGGGATTGAGGAGGGAATTGGATGTAAAACAAGCTGGAATGATTATAACAGTAGGCCATGTGTTTAGCCTAATCTTTTTTTCATGAGATATCAGAGCACACAAGGCCCTATGTAACCAGGGAGGTGCTAGAGAAGG
>VJOZ01019953.1:0-10631 GCA_009801055.1 Stichopus horrens | reverse complement strand
TGCAAATGACAAATGGTGAAACTAAGAGAATCCCAATTTTCACATTCATTTGAACATAAATGAGTGAGTGCAAATGATTTAATTTGGTTTTTGAAAATTTGTGATCAAACACTTTTCATTTGAGTGCTATATTTACCAGTACAATTAGCTGTATACAAATCTGAAAATTTTGACAGCATTCACTTATTGGATGTGAAACTCGACTCATTATGTTAATTGTAATTGTAAGTATCATCATGTGTTTACACCCTTCAAAATCCCAAAATTTTCTATTGATCCCAACTCACCGAGGGGCTTTAACAATAATTACGTCTATTTCCTTTGTATGTCATGATGGGGCAGGTAAATGCCACATTTCCCTTTAGCATTTTCAGCAACATGTTTCAAACATGCAGAAGGCCGATCCAGTAAGTTTGTGTTGCAAGGTGTTGAAGACCTGTATGTCAGCATCAGAATTAGGCCGTCGAGAGTAAATGTCAGGTAGCTTATCCAGCGTTATTTACCAAGGCGACCAATAAACCCATAAAGTACGGAACTTTGTGAGAAGATGGTGTTGACAGTAATATTTGGAGTGCACTCTAACATTTTTTTTTATTTGCAAAAGTTATGAAGTATACACTATGCCGTGGATTCTGAAAAAGTTTGATGACCAACTTAATTCTTACTATCCACAAAAATTTCCCAAATTTGCTTCCCACATATTTTCTGCTTTTCTGCAGGGTCTGTCCATAGTTTCTTGACAACAGATATATGTTTTTTAACATGCAGCTTGTCAACCTTTTTCATTCAAGGCCCAGAATGGACAAGGATGGAAACGACAAGTCTTTTTACTCTAAAATTTCATACATGGTTTGTCAGTTTTACTTGTATAGTGATTCACACTGTAGTATGAAACCATTCCCTAGCTCCAATTATAAAAGTTACAGTAGATGCTGGTTTTTGGCTTTACTCCAGATAGGTACTGTCCAAGTACCGCATGGACGATATTACTGCAGCTTCACAGTAGGCCTATGTGGGCCCTAATCTTTGGCAAACAAAGCAACCTGAGTATTAGGAAATCAACATTTGAATTGCTTATCTGATTCTTTGACTGCACTTCCCCCCAGGTCACACCTTCATTTACTTCCTTCAACTCGTAATAAAGGAAGTCATCCCATGTGTTTAGAATCTTATCTGGACACATATGCACTCTGACAAATGCTATGCCAAATGGCTTTGCTCTGCCCTCTGTTTTTTTTTTTTTTTNNTTTTTTTTTTTTTTTTTTCCACCAAGGTTTGAGTTTTATGGTAGGAGAATTGCATTGGGCCTAGGAAGTGATTTGACTAGTAATGTACTAGTACATGCATGGTGGTACCAAAACAAGTACGTACTGTAGGTGATTGACTTTGTATCTTAACGGTTGCAGAATGAAAACCATCATAATCAAAGTTAACTTTAACAATGTATAGCTCATGTTGTTTTCAGACATGTTGATTTAAAGATGCCACAAACAAAAGATTAAAAAAAAACACTACAGTGACTTCCGCAGCTGCAGGCAGACTCCATTTGTTTTGTTTCTGTCATATACTGTATGTCTTGCATTTAATTTCAGCAGTTTGGAACTTGCCATATTTCTCTGTCTGTAGAGAATGTTGATTCAGTGTACATAACTGTGTTTCAAAGTACTATACCTATAGAATTCTTTCATTTCTTAATTTTATCACTGCCTTTATTTAACAATTTGAACTCTCTGTATCACCAATGCTTTCATACATCGCCAGTTAATACTTACTGATAGATCAGTTGCTGGGTGTGATATATGTAACTATGTAGTCCCATGAAACTGTTTTAAGTTGGGATTAGCTTATGTAGTTCTCCTCTACTGATCCAATGACCAATTTATCAAATCCTTGTGCGAAATCCGATTTGATGACTGACCCCTTTTGATACCAGGTGAGATCTTTCCTGAAAAATATCCATTTGTGAACAATTTAGTCTCTGGAGTATGCCATGTTTTTATCCCAATTCCCAAATCACTGTTACAGGTATCCAAGAAAGAGCCCACTGTGAATTATAATCCCCTGCCCTAACGCTATGCAGGAGGGCTTTTATTTTTGCATTTTCAAATGAAGAATAAACAATTCTACCACGGTATTCACAGAGTAATGCATCCTCTAAGCAGGTTGCTGTAATTTACATCAGCAAACATTGGCAAGTGCAATCTGCTCTATTTTGCTGATCTGATGTTTTACAGGTAGTGGTGAACATCGGCCCTATCCAGAGTCCGATCCAATCATTTGTTGATCCCTACACACAGTACTAGCTATCCTAACCTCAGAATCATGCATGTCATCAACCAACTTTAAAAGTACAGGGGAGTTCATCTCCACAGGACCTTTTTTTCTTTTTCTTTTGTGATTTTAGGTGAGGGGGAAATAACATCAACAGCAGATATAACACCATAGTTGTCAAAGACTTGTTTTGTTCTTATTACCTTGTTTCATATTCCAGAATGAAATTAATTTTAGGTCAAGAGGATAGGCTGATATCATTCTCAGTGCGTGAGTATATGCAGGTGTATGTTGCAGTATTCCCTCTGTGTGGGCATTGTCACTGTTCTAGACAAAAAGAAGGAAACATATGAATGTGCCACGCAGAGACATTTTTGTGTAATTGAATTTTCAAACTAAGATGTCAAACTTGGTGGGATCGTGGGACATAATGTATTGGTGTTTTTACAGATTATTTTGAAAAGTTATACGATGGGAAAAAGGAAAGAAGTGAATTACTGGTTATCACAAACCAGTTTGAGCATAATTTGTTATTCTCTTTGTTACCTACATTTGTCTGTTTGTAGATTTCTCTCCCTCCTCCTTCCCCACCCATGTGGAGGTGGGGAGTCTTGAATGTGAAGGCATCAGCGTAACCTCTCGCCACAGTCACCTCTGAATCCAAATGTTGAGTTTTCTGTTATGACAAGCTGTTGACGTCACAACAGTTCTATTGACACAGGGGGTTCCTCATAGGTCGTGGTCTCCGCCCATAAAGTTGACTAGGGGAGAAATATTTTAATCTGTACACGTAACTTATCATAGGGTGAGGTAATTTCCTCTACAGTAAGTCTTAGGCATGCTTGGTGATTTAGTAAGGCATCTTTAGGTTTCATAACAATCATCCTTGTCTACTGCTGGTAGAGTGATGGGATGACTTTCAACTTGTTGGGGCAGCTGCTGTCTAGTAATGAAAGTGGATTTGTAATGCTCAACTTAAAAGACAGCCACCGCTTTCTTTATATCAATAGCAGATTTGTACAAATGCTATACTTAAAATCAATCAATTTGTGACAACCCAAATGTTTCTATTGATCTGTGTGTAGTGATCTGTTTGAATGAACTATTCATATTGATTAATTTGTAATGGCTGCTTGTGTGATCTACTTGCAAATGATCTATTAGTGAAGACCCCATTTAGAGTGATCTGTATGCTCTTGATAATCTACTGATAGTGTTCTATTATGCAAAATTACTTTATTGGTGTGTAATGACCCATTGGCAGTGGTCCAACTAAAAGTGGTCTGTTTTCAGTGGTACCTGTAGGTGTAGTGATCTGTTTTCAAATGTCCTGGACCCATTAAGAGTGATCTTCATGTTAATTGTGATTTCTGTACAGTGGATCCGTTTTATAAGTATTATTTTATAAGTATGTACCTAATGATATTAATGATATCTAATGATATTAATGGTACAGTATGTGTCTAATGATATAATCAATATTATATATTATTATATGCATCTAATGACTGGGTCACTTAAGTGTTTTGCAATCACATATCAATAGAAATTTGTTCATATTGGCTGGTATACAGGCTTGTATTGATTTGTATGTAGATTAATTTGATCTGTAAAGTAGTAATCTGTTTGGTGAGATTTGATCAGTTTGTAGTGCCCACAGATATGATACTGAATACCTATTGATAGTAACTGATGACTGGAGTGATGTGCTTGTTTAATGATCAGTATTACATTTTCCTTTGTCAATGATCTGTGACCATGTCATGATCTGTCTGTGATGATTCTTACCAGTTGGTCTGTTGGTAATGATCTGTCCGTTGTCCTGTTTGTATCCACAAAATTTCAACAATTTGTAGTTGCCAGTCTCCTATAATGGCCATTTTGCATTGAATTGAAGTTTATTTATATATTTTATTTCAAAATTTACNNGTATATAACACATTGTAATGGAAATAGAGGAACCAGAACGAAGCAACACTTTCGAGTCTGAACAGGATCATTTTCAAATGATAAGTTTGAAACGACCACTTTGCTGTGATTAGTTGCAATGCTCGTTGCATGCCATCCTGTTTTGAATACAGAAATGTGTGTGATAGTAAATGAATATTAAATAACCTGTTCTGAGTAGATAATTACATGTATAATCTAATCACAAACATTTCAGGGTCGGTCCATTGCTCTTTGTTAATTATTGCAGTCAGTGTAAACATTTGTTGAAGTGCTTTAGCTCATGGACAATAATGGAACCTCAGGAGATTGAAACCAGTTACTTGAATATTAGACTCGAGTGTCTGAGTTAATGCATGCACACCAAGATAAGCAGGTTATGTATACATGAGTCATGCTCCCGGTTCCCGGTCTGGCCTTTTTTTTTTTTCGTACAGATTAATCAACGATAGATTAACTTTGATCATCATCATCTGATTTATGATTTAGAGACTTTCTATAAAATTTAGTATGATTTTAAGGTAAACTTTGTCACCAATGTGAATCTAACTCATAAGCAAGTAGTGGGTGCATATTAAACCTGTGATGCAACTTCCTCAAAAATTTCATTTGTTTGCATGTTCATGCTAGAAATCCATGATCTAAAAGGTCATGATTGGATGCCACCATTTTTGGTTACGTAATTTGCCAATCGTTAGTTTCTTCTTCTGCAATAAAATTTTCATATACACTTCCTTGGTTTAAGTCCCTTAAGTGCTTTGGACACATTAGTGAAATAATACTTTGGAAAGTTGAATAATCCATTTTCATTTGATGTAATGTAGAAACTGTTCTTCAAGGTTTTAGATGTTGGTAATTGTTAGGAATATAACTTAAAATGAGCACAGTTTTAAAGTTTCTGTGCGATTACAGACTTTGTTGCATGTGCATCCCTTGGCCAAATGATGCAAATATAAGAGATACATAAGTTACCTGTCCTCTTGTCATACAAAATGGTAGTTTATAAAAGGGAAAATACAGTCACCCCCAAACTGAATTAGTATACCATACTCTCCATGCTATATAGTTGTCTTTTTTGTTATATGATATCTTTTTTGTTGTTGAATTGCTTAATTTTGCAGCACAAACACCTTGCTCATAGACCACATAGTGCTGATATTCAGCAACGTCATGAAAAATACCAACAAGAGAAATTAGAAGAGAGTTGTAGAATTTGATGAGTTTTCAACATAAAGATGGAAGATCTGTTTATTCCCTGTATAGTGACTTAGTTGAGATAGTGTCTAAAGCAAGTGTGTTGGATAGGTCTGAAATTCATTGTATGCTATTGTAATTACTATTTCCTGCCATGCCAGCTAATACATGGGTAAGTTTGACTAATTGCCCCTCTTGACCTGTAGCGGAGGCTAGCAGACAATCATTTTAGCTAGCTGTAGCCCTTCTATCCCCAAAGACCTTGTGACAACATTTATGAACTTTTACTAAACATCGTTCCCACCTGTTAGTATTAACAAAGTTGTTGCTTAAAGCCAAGGAGATAACTTTCCATACATTTTTGTCTCCAAGTTATTCCTAATCTCTGATGCTACTACCTTAGTAGGCTCAGTTGTTCCTTTCATGTAAACAGTTTCTGACATCAACAGACTCATATCTAACCCTTTGCCCTGAGTTATCTTAAATCAAACTCAGTTTTTGCTTTCATGAAGACAAAGACACAAGTTAGTGTTTTGAGAATTTCTCAAATGTAAGAAATCATCTCAAGAAAAAAAAAATTGAATGGGAATTTAAAAGCCACTCTGCACAAAGGTTCTTTTTTATGTATGGGGGTTCTGCATCATTGACTATGGTAAATCCTTGCTCCCATGGTGACTGCCATGGTGATGTCAGTGGTTCAGCACCTAAGATGATTGTGAACTAATATTAGAGCTGGCAGGGGGGATGGAGGAGGAATGTTCAGTACTATTTAATATGCGATCCTATAAAGGAAACATTAAGTTGATGACTAACAGGAAGCTACACTTCAAATTAAATGTCAACTGGTTACACTAGCTACGAACCTCAACTCAAGGTGTTGAGCGTGCTCAGTGTGTGGAAAACCACCTGTTCAATGGGAAGTATATCCTGTCTTATTTTGGAGGCATATTTTGACACAGTTGCACACAACTTCATATAATCAGAAAGAGCGTGTGAGCTAAGTTACTAACGAAAAGCAGCACAGTAAATTAGGTAAGTTTGTGTGTTTCTTGAAAGGTACTGTGGTTTACAAATGTAGAATAGCATACATGACTGTTTGAAGATTAAACATCCCTACTTACGTTTATTCAATAGTCCTTTCTCTTGACCGTTCACTTCACTTCTCAACAACTTCCCGTAATCTCTAGAATTACATTCCAACATAGAGCTAGGTAAATAGATGGTGACAGATGTTCTGGCCATAGAAGTGTGACACCAAGACCAAACAGGTGGAGTAACTTTAAGATTAACTTAGTTGTTTGCAATATGTAAATAGCTTCATTTGGGTAGGTCTAGTTCCATCCCAGTAAACATTAGCTTGCATTTTCTTACTTTCGTACCGGTCAAGCTGTTTGTTTTTCAGATCATGCAAAAGGCAATAACTGTGTCTGTACAATCAGGCTCTGGCATTTTGTATGGTTCCCAGTGTAAAAGTTGACTGAGCGTGAATGGCATCCTCTGTTCGTGAGTGGATTTCATTATTGTGGTAATGTGTAATACTCTTTAGTAGTTAATTTTCTGGTCAAGGTATTAGCTCATTCTAACCATACATTTTAAGGATACATATTTTGTGCGTTGGTTCTGAAGTGTATGGACAATTGTTCACGTGCTATGAGGTAGGAGTCATTTAATTGAACAGTATTACGTTTTTACGCTATTTGTGAGAATCAACATTTTCTTATACTTTCAGTGTGCAAGTGCAGATTCTAGAAGTCTGAAACAGTTCTCAAGTTTTTTATGTAATTAGCGATAAAGTATTTTGTAGTTAACCAACAGAACAATTACAATGCAAAGAATGATTGTGGTACAGCTGTATGGGGATGGCCTTCACTGTTTTCAAGTTTCATTACACTGATCCCACAAGACAGTGCCTGCAGCTCACTGAGATGCAGAGTTTAACTGATAGGCTTATTCGGTTTTTCTCCCGAAGAAATTCTATACATTAGCTCTGCTCATCACATGATCGACATTTTATACTGTAAGGGTTGTTTATTTGTGAATATTTAGGAAATCAAATATTAGTGCCAGTTATCATTTATATGAACATATCACAGCCCTCCACACCTGAAAGTGAACCGTATGCTCTTCTTTTTTTTTATCTTTTTTTTTGTTGACTTATTTCTTGAATCGCAAAGTGACCGTATGGAGATATACAGTATCTTGTGAGGACAGAGTCCGTGTTCAAGTACAAACTCACGTCAAAAACTTTGAACACTAATCTTACGTCAAAACGCATTTCGGAAATCCAGTGATAAATATGCAGGTACATGTGTAATATAATACTGTGCAGAATGAAAACACTCACGCACCAGCACATACAAGCATGGTACTGTACATCATTAGTTCCATACTGGTGTGCAGGTTAGCGTTTTTGTTGCGCTCTCAAAATTCTAAGTAAACGTGGATTGTGAGAAAAGTCTGACAAGTGTTGACTATAGGAATACAAGCTTGGCTTTAAAGAGTTGGTCCATCACAAATTGAATTGGGAATGGTCTAAGCCAGTCAATGACTCTCAGTGTACACTTGGAGTTGTTTCGTGCCATCAACAGCAAGCTATAAAAAAAGCTGTAAGTAGCTTTGGTGATTTTACGGAATATCGACTCTTGCATGTTTAATAGGACATCAACTGAACCTGTGTTTTACTTTCATGCAGTCTTAATGTTTTTGGTAAGAGGTACATACAATCTGAGAGTTGTCACTTGCAAAATATATCTTTCAATACAGAGTCTGTTCTGTTAGATGAAAAAGCATATCAGCCAGTTTTTACAAAATTTTAATAGCCTCTTAGATCCTGGGGTGACAGTTTATGAAGGTGTCTTAGTTTCTTTACTACTTTCTTTTCTGTTGTCAATGTATTGCTGGTTTGTTTTGTCAGCTATGACGCAGTATCAACGTGATATAATAAAACTTCAGTGTAGGCCTTACCCCTATATTGATCCCACAAGTTACTAGCATGCATGTTAGCATGCAGAACTGTTGAGCGGACCAAAAATCAAAGATATGATCTTGAATAAATGATGGGAGATGAACTATTATTTATCGTGGTACAATGTACAGGAGGACAAAAAAGTCACTTGGGCCATTAAGACAGGCAAGAGGACAAACAGTCTCTTGGGCCATTAAGGCAGGAAGGAGGACAAAAAGTTACCAAGACCCTGCAGGCTTGAGGTCACAAGGGGATTAAAAGCAGGCAGGGAAAAGGAAGATGAAAGTTGATACATTGATTAAAAATGACAGATTGTGGATAAAGTCATTAGGGGGCAGTAGTGTAGGTAATGGATAAATGTGGTGCTTATGTCCCATGCTTAAATTTGACCAGAGGATGTCACGAAAACTCACTAGTAATAGCTTAGCATGTAGAGTGATATTTCAGTGAAGTAATGTTGTAAAAACCTGAGAATAACATGCATTTATTCATGTTTGTCATCAAAGTTACTACTTTTTGAAAAAGAAGAGGCTTAAAAAAATGGGGACAGTTTGTTTATTAGGTACAATCAAATATTCAAGTTTGATGAAAAAATGGTATCAAATAGTTAACATGCAAGATAAGTTTGCATGTGCACAGATAGACCCTCATCCTAACTATGAATGTCGTAATAGAAGATTATGTTGTAGATCAAATGATTATTCTCTAAGTGCTTGGCCCATTTGTCCCTGTCATTTGGAAACATATATATTAAGGTCACTAAGTCGGAGGAGAGGGGAGGAAGGAGCACTTACAGTGGTAGCAATCGATATAAATCTCCCACAATTGCATGTCAAAGTTGTGGTCATGCATTTGGGAACATTTGTTGAATGTACATACTATGTTTATTCTCACTGTATGAATATTTGTGTCAGTTTGTGTAGACCAGTTACTTGTGGAAATCATACTAAGTTTTAGGATGTAGGTACTCCAAGGTGTATACTCGATCTGCTGCATGCTTTTTTTTTTTATTAATGACTGATGGGAAAGTGAAACATGTTTTTACCCTTCCCCAGTGCTGAGGAAATTGAGGGGGACAAATTTATAAAGAAAAGGTAGGTCATATTTAGATGGTATACGTTTGTTCGGTAGCCTGGTAGGGGCCCTACAGTTTACAGTTTCATTGCTAGCTCCTCCCATCAAAGTATTCCCTGAGCACCATTTCATATGGAATCCTTCTTCCTCTTTTCTTTGCAATACCAAGAATGATGTAACTTTCCCTGCTACTTGCATATAGTGTTTAAAATGTTTTCTAATTACATTGTATACCAACCTTACTTGGTTCCCTAATTCTATCAAGACTTGATCATTAATATGAAAGGTTATTTTGTTCTTTTCCTAAGTTAGGGTGCAAAACTTAAGACTTGAATTTGTGATCTTTCATAAGACTTAAGACAAGAAATATTAGACAGAGCTCAATGAGATGACGAATCAATGTATATTAAACATAATTACATCTATCTTGTAGATAACTTTCACACAAATCATACACTACCTCAAACATCAAATGCATGTACAGTTAAACCAATGGAAATGCCGTAATCAATTTTATCAAAAGGGCTAGATAAATCAATGAAAATACCAACTGTAGTGAGTCTATTATATACACTGTGGGAAATTTTGTCAACAAGACTTACTGCAGCCATGTAGGTGGAGTGATTGCTACGAAAACCAAATTGATTGGAGTGTTATAAATGTACTCAGTGACAAAATTGCATATACTAGACATTCGATAACTTTTGAAATGGAGGGCAAGGGAGAACCAGGTCTATAGACTTTGAAATTAAATTCAGGTCACTAGACTTTCATTAGTATTCGTACAATCTTTGCAACCTTTAAGTGGGAAGGTAAAACAGACTGCATGTAAAAGACAGATTAATTATATGAGCAAGTGGCAGCAAGATAGTATCAACAGCACTCTTTAGTATATCATTAGTTACGTTGTCAAATCCAGCAATTTTGCCACTCTTGATTTCAGGTATACATCAGTATGGAGCAACACAAATGAANNAGGGGAACAAAGTTTTTGTAACTAGTAGTGTGATAGCACTGTGGAGAAATCAGTGCACATGCAGTGTGAGGAATCTAAGGAAATCACCATAGTGCACGGTAGTACTTCTGGACACTGGTACATTTTCAAATAGTTCATATTCTTCATTGCTAAAGTGGAATGCAGAAAGCAAACTTTTGAATGTATCTCAGTGTTTACACTTAT
>VJOZ01019949.1:0-10670 GCA_009801055.1 Stichopus horrens | reverse complement strand
TTTATTCTCCTCTTATTCCAAATCTATTGTGGTTTCTCTCTGACTGTGATACCCACCGGTCAATCTGATGGTGTGTGCGCCCTCACTGTTTATAGGTCAATCTGATGGTGTGTGCACCCTCACTGTTCTGTTCCCTCTCAGTTAATACTGTCTTTACCAGCAGCCACATGCTAACTCTGTCTACTTGTGGCATGGTGCTTTTAAAATCATACTTTTCATACTTTTTGAGTAGAGGATAACTATCAGCTTACAGTAGCACTGGCTGTAGCTGCCCATCCTGCTCAGTGTGTATACCACCAAATTTATTCCTCCATTTTGTTTATATTGCATTGTATAATATTTTACATCTGTCAGAGGTCACAAGTCACATTCTTACCATGGAACAATTTTATGAACATTTTTGCAGGATGGATGCCTTGAGCTGTCAGAGACAGGGAAGGCATTGAAAGTCCAGTCAGAGCGCCCTCATTTAGTGAGTCTCGGAGGCAGTCGGATCAGCACCGCAGTGACCCTCCATCCCCTGGTAGAAGGTTAGTATCGGATATTAGATTGCTCTACCGGTCGAAACGGGATCTAAATTTATCAAGATTCCTGTGGTCATGGAAAATCTGGAAAAACCATGAAAATTTGGATTGATCTCAAGGCCTGGAAAGTTTTGAAATGTGTGAAAATCATGTGGAAAAGGCCTGGAAATTTCCACAAAGTGACACTGTTTCTTTCTCACTCGTAACAGCAAACGTATTTCCCACTTGTAGTAGCAAACGTATTGTCACTCGTAGTATCATAATTCATTATTCTCTTCACCTCATGTCGATATGGATTTGTCTTTGAAGTTGAAAACTTTACGTAACATTGTCAGGTTGAAGATGCTGGAAATTCTTCTTCTTTTTTTTTTGTCGTGAGACAGTTTATGGAAAAGTCATGAGAATGGATTGCCTAGAAAGTGGTGGAAGCTTGATTTTATTGGCCATAAATGAGGTCTGTTAGATACTTCACCACTGTGCAGATGTCTCTAGTGTTTGCATTCCTTTCGTATTCCTCGATCTTCAGGGCAAGGAATTTGTGTTTAGAACAAGCAGTTGACACGTTTTCATTTGAGAAGTATAAATATTGACAATCAGCTATACCACCACTGGGATTGCAATGTGAGCAGCTCTTCAACTAATAGCAAACTCTAGAATATGGTGAGGTGGTTTGATGTGAACACCCAGGGTTGTACACACCCCCAAGGAGTGTGACATGTTGTTTGGGGTCAGGGTATAATTTTTAACGACTTTCATGAAAGAGATAAATAAGTTGATGTTAAGTGGTGGCTTGAAGGAAAAAAAAACAAAAAAAAACAAGATTTTTGATATCAGTTTTTTTATATTTTGATATCAGTTTGCAACTAATTCCAGGTCTCATGTTTCAGTTGGTGATTGATGAAGGCAAAAACATGTTGGTTTTGTTTTGAGTATGTGCTTAACAGATTCCCTGTGGAAGATCTGAAGTAACAAAAAAGTGTAGATACATGGACAGGGGCAAAATACAAAACCAGGTAAGCGAGAATGTGGGTGGGCTACCCCTGGGGGGACCGTGTGTATTCGGTGCAAACACCGATGGCTGTTACTTTGCTTCCAGCAAAATATGACCGAGACAAGAGTCCATTGACATTGAACTGATCTGTCAAATGATATTTTTATGTGGATGATCATTTTAGCTGCTTCTCTGCTTTCCAAACTTTCCAAAGATGTTTGTGACACTGTTTGATGAATTCTAAATAGCTGAAAAGATTGCTGATTTTATGAAGGGTATGTATTAAAATAAAAAGGAGGTCAAAAAAAAAAGAAGAACATCCTGTATATTAGGATCATGAAGTTTATGACTTAGGTAAATTATGAAGGCAGTTATCTGGCAACTTTCAGAGCATTTTTTGGGTGTACTCAGATCAAATCGGCCAAATTGTTCCAGATGTCGACTAAAACTCCGACACCTCTGATTCTGCGTCATTGCAGGTATAACCCGAGTGGGGACTCAAGATGAAACGCCACAGCCGGACATCGTGATATTCGGCAAGGAGGTCCTGGCGGACCACTGTCAGATCGAGAACCGCAACAATGTCGTCACTCTCTACCCGAACGGCTGCTGCCTGTTGGACGGTGAAAGAATCAGAGGACCCACCAAACTGTCACAAGGTACCTCCGCAACATTCGGGGTCGATGAAGGGCCCAGCCATTCGCTGGAAGTCACTGAAAATTTTAAGTGAAAATAAGGCATTTTGTCTTACAGAAGAAGTCAATACTTTTAAACAAAAGGATAGGCCTACTGTATATATATATGGACACAGAGTGATAGATTAAAACACAAGGAGGATAGTGGTGTTCCTTTTCAAGAAATAAGTTTCTCACAGACAGAGATTTTGTTATTTGTTTAACTCAAGAAAAATTTGATCACTCAGACTTCAAATGATGCATCTTTCTTAACTCCCATCATGCGTAATGCTTGCAGGAGTTGAAGTATTTGCGAATGTCTGTCGATGGGGCTGAAGATTTGTTTCCTCTTTCGTAATACCTGACGGTGACGTCAAGTAACCTCACGCTCTCCGGGGTACACTTTCCTGCTATTCAGCAACATGTTTAAGCAACTCCCATGAAGACACCTCAGGAGATCACTTTCGTCCTTTTATTTGCAGAGGACGGGGGAGGGGGAAAGATGAGGTGACAGAGCGGTAGTATCGCTACCATTTAGTCGTGATCGTTTCTGAACGTTGGGACCTTTCAAATTCAGTGACTCATTCAGGGGAACACTCACGCAAATGGTGTCGTACTTACTCACCTATCTTATAAAACATGCTCCTTCATTCTGCTATCTTCAATATCCTCTGGTAAACCTTTACCAACTGACCTCGAACCGTCTCAGGCCCTGCTGTTGCTTCTCACTCTGTCATCACCTCAAGTGTGTGCTCATAGAGAGTCAGGTCTCTCTAAACTTCCTACTCTCTCATGTCCCACCAATATATAACAGAATTTTGAAGATGTTTCATGGCTTTAAATTCATTCATGCTATTGTCTCTTTTCTTTGTGTGTTTCTTCATATTCTTTTCTTTCCCCTGTGTCTTTGTTTTAGGTGCGATGATTTGCTTCGGGAAGTCCTGCTTCTTCCGTTTCAACAACCCGGTAGAGGCCAAGCGTCTCAAGCAGTCATATCCTTCCACCCATAGTCGAGGGGAATACCGCCCCCAGCACGTTCCACAGACCATTGGATCCACAAACGGCGTTTCATACCAGAGCGATGTTTTCTCAAGTACGAAATCGAATGGCGCCCTGGGCCACGGTAACTTTAATTCAAATCATAACGCGCAGCCAAAGTCTGCTTTTGACGAAAATTTTGAGCGAGAACTGAAGGAAATCTTGCAGACAGTGTCGGAGAATGAAGCCATCTTAGCGGAAACCTTTGCAGACACGGACACCTTAATGGCCCCTTCCGAGAGGCATGACTTGCTGAGTCCTGCTTCCACAGTTTCCTTGGGGAACCAAGAGGATGACCAGCACTTTTCTGATTCAGAGACACGTTTCATTTACGGAGAGCAGACTCTCAGGGAGACCGCGATCACGGACGACGAGGATCCGCTTGGCGGGAGGAACAGCTCCAGGCACGGCAGCTCAGACTCAGGCAGGGATGCAGGAAGGAGCAATTTGACGTTACCGACGACGGTAATTAGCCCTCTCCGAACTGCCTACGAGGAGAGGAACAGGCATGCAAGCCCCAGTCCTACCAGGAAGGGGGCATCTGGCATCACTACAAGCCCCCACAACACGCTAGAGAGGCACGTGAAAGGACCCAATTCTCCGAGCCGGATAAAGCTCGGACAGAGCAGTTTGTATTCAAATAAGAGCAACTCCCCGGTGCTTCGGCATGAAGGTGGCTCTGTGGATTTTTCTTCGGTGTCGAGTAGTGGCACTGGTTCTCTAACAACTGTGACAAGCACCCTATTAGTGGACCGGGGGTCCTCAGGTTCCGACCAGTCCAGTTCCACGCTTAGCTCGGCCTCTGGAGGAGGCTATGAGCAGAATGGTGTCATCCTTCGCGAGAAGAAGACATCACGGGAAAACTTGCATGTGCCGCAACAGAATTATGGTGCTCTGCCACCAAACGTGGTACCTGGAGAATTTCCTGGGCTCTTACCCGCCGACCCCGCTCCCAGGGAGACGCTGTACTTGGATCCAGACGATTTCGAAGATGAGACGCAGAAGGAGCTGTGCAAGCAGCACATGGAGGCCGTGCAACAGAGAAAGCAAGAGCAGCGAGCAGCAGAGATAGAGCGGCAGAGGATGGAGGAGATATTGACCATCTGTGCAGAATACCAGGAGCAATCAGCCCTGGGAAACAGTACTTCGGGAAATCAACCGGCTAATTCCGCCGTCAGTCCGCCGCAGCCTGACTTGGTTGCACCGCTCCCCAATGGTCGACAAGGCAGTCATGATTTCATCCAGGAATCTAGACCATCAAACCTGGTGACTCCTTTGCCAAACGGAGACTCGCTGTCGATCCCACCGAGGTCCGGTGGATCGTCACCGCACGGTCCCCGCAGCCCAACGTCTCCCGAACTCCACCCGCCGCCAGAGGACCCTCTTAACCACCATGCCAAGCCCAAGGTCCCAAAGCAGGGAATGCCTGTCAGGTACGAGAAACTGAAGGATCCTGATTCACCGCCTCTATCCCCTGGTTACCTGAGTGACTCTTCTCAAGGACCCCCCAAGCCTCCCAGGACACCACCTAATGAAGTCGAGAGCAAAGGTGATACGCTGAAGAGGGCACAGGTGGTAAGTAATTGATTTTACTCCCCTAAACCTTCTTTGGTCTTGAATTGTGTGGTTATGTTAGGTTTGCACAAAACTTTGGCTTTTCTGAGATTTTTGTTGAGATTCTCAGCCGGGAGCTTTCTTCGCTTGTGTCCTTAAATGATACTTCACGTCACATCTCAGCACTCAATGTTTTAAGAGATGACCAAGTAGTAACGACTTATTCAAGAAAAAAAATGGATAAGGAAAACTTTCATCAATGAACTCATCCAGAAAAAAAAACAGCGGTGTGAAATAATGGGATAAAGGATTGAACACTGTGGAGAAAATTGATACTTAATAAAAATTATGAACGGTTTTCCATCGTTATTGGTGAAAAACCATATTTCGAGGGCTTGTTCCATTTGGAAGTTACAGATTCTTAAAGAAATCTATTTGAAAATGGTATGTTGCATTATGGGAAATCTGTAATGTGAATAAACACCTTAATTTCAAAGAACAACAGTGACCTTTGGAACAATTTGCCACTCTTACCACAGCAATATCTAAATCTTGAAGCAACTGGAAATCTTTCTTTAGCAGAGCAATCTTTCTTCAAACGGAAATACCTTGAGTTATGAATGAGACATTGGCTTGAGGTTTGAGATGCCTGCAGTGAAAATTATTCTCTTTCATTTAAGAACCATTCACTTATTAGTGAAATATTCCTTTAACTCTGCTATCACAAGAAAAGAAAACTTAATCCAAAAGCTTACCCATCTCCTAATGAAGCTTCCTGTCCATCAACCCTCCCCCCTCCTCGACAAATCTGTTTCAATCAGCAGGCAGTCATATCCGTGGGTGATTTGGCGAGCAGTGGAAGTTGTTGGACAGTAATTAAGAGTCAAAATGCTATCAGCAGGAACATCATTTTAAGTGAGAGTTCCTGTTGCACATAACTGATTCCCAATATACCTGCTTGCATGAAGCCTGTGAGTTTCCTGTTGTCAGGCAGAAGCGCTTGTTAGCTGCCGATGGAAGCACCATGCAGTTTGAATATACCGTGTGATGATCACTCCTTCATAGCTGCCCTTGTGTTGATGGTAGGACCTTTTCCTGCCTTGTCCATGAAATCAGAGGGGTGTGAAAGGGCTTGTCAAGGGTTTTACTGACCAAACAGTCCAGCATTTGTATAACTCTGGTTTGATTCTGGTATTTGACCTGCTTTCTGGTTAGCAGTTCAAGGTGTTACCGTAATTTGACTGCAATTGACGTTTGGTTCCACGAAACTGATAATTGATTATGTTTTCACGGATATCGTCTATAACAAAGGGGTTGTGGATATGTTCAAATTTGACTTCTCGTTCCAGTCAACAAATTGTTCCAGTCAACAAATGTTCCTGTGTACTTTAGGATGACTGACACAGACCTCTGGCAAGTTGCGTCGGCGTGCAGGAAGTCAGGGCCCCGTAGACATATCATACGGCTTTGAATTTCATTAGCATGATCTGTTAGGGTGTCACATACAAGTTCACCAGGCAGAATCTCTCAGTGCATAAAGGGCAGCCAAATTAGCAAAACCAACCACAGTGTACTTCAAGCAAGGAGTTTTCTGCCTTGTGTGCCCTACGACCTGCTCAGTGAAACATTGTGAGCTGTGTTGACATCCTTGTACTCAAGAAGGTTTAACTTCAAGGCAAAGTGTATCCAAAGTTTTTTCAAATTAAGGAATATATGCTTTATTATGTACACAGGAGCATTGTTCAAGCAATGTGGATTGTAGTACGTACAGGAGAGCGTTCATAGTTTGAATGGAGCAGCTTAAATGTCCGTAACTCATAGAAATTCAATTTTCTCGAATTCACACGATGTCTTTTCAGCTGCAACCAGATGAGGTCGCTGGATCTCTGGAGAAGCTGGAGAGCGCACGGAAACATTCCATCGTCAAGATCGAGATGCTCGAGAAGGAGATCGACGAGCTGGAAGCCCAAGAGACGGAGATGCTCCGTGAGGTAACGTCGGACGTAGCTCCCGGTCTCGTTTCTGTCTAATGAAAATCAGGACTAGATGGGATGGGTATGGTGAAGGCAAAATTATTTTTGAGACAAGGAATAGCATTCTTTCATCATGCCATAGCTAAATACTGCCACAAAAGTTTGCCAGATTATGAAACAAATTCCTAACAATGTACAGAAGGACGTGCTCTTGTTCACACTGAAGCAGTCTATGCTCGGTTACCTTCACGAGAATAAGTAGTCGTTAAAGTTTCAAATTGCCTTTCTTCCAAAACGTGGACATTTCCCGTAGCTTTCTTTTGTTCGATCTCTGTGTTTCACCTTTGACCTTGTTGATCTTAAAGTTTAGCAGGTCGGTCAAATCAATACAGACTTCCAAAACTGTCAGAAGTCATTCCATCAGAAAAAACAAAAAAGGGAAAAGAAAAAAACATCTGAACAGAGATGGTTCATCGACGTTTCAAAAGCTGCGTCCATTTAAGCAAGATATGACACTATGCAGTCTCTTCAAATAACTGAGGTCATTCTTGAGATGATAGCTGCCTGTCGGATGTTACTTGTAGTCTTGAGAAAGTGAACTAAACGTTTCTGTGAAGTTTGCAATGCTTGAAAGCATACCTGAAATAGGAACATTTGGGACATTGTTTTTATAATAGAGATAAGACAAGGAGTTCCAAATGCATTGTCTGTTTTGTTTGTAGAAGAATAGCTAAATTGTCCATTCCTTCTTTCCCTTTCTGTTAGAGGGGGAGGGGGAGGGAGGGAAAGGGATTTGGAAAGAATGGAGGAGTGGTGCATAGAGTTAATGGTAAGTATTTGGGTAGTTAAAACAAATTTGATTCTATTTTTGGGCTGCCTTCGTGATCACTGCCTCATGAGATCTTTGTTTTTCTTTTTCCTTCTTTTTGTTTTCTGTGCTCATTAATATGCATGCATCATCAATTAAATGCATGACTTTGTTTTGCATGTTCGTATGGCTTGTATGCGAATGTCTGTGTCCATTTAACTGTTTGTCCAAAATGCTAACAATGTATTTATTTATTCTACCTTCACATTCTGTCACTTTTCTGCCTGCTAACAAATCCTATCAAATGTGCAAATTGTAACATGGAAAACTTTTGTTGTTGGGCGATTTTGGAATCCCACCTTCCTTAAAAAAAAAATTATGAATGTGTTATTTGTGAACATTTGTGCTCGTTGCATGTAACGGCCCCAAATGAACGGCTGGTTATGCACAAATGTTACACACTGTACTGTGCACCAACACCTGATAAAATACACGCTGGCTGTGTTTTATTTTACAATCCACCTTGTCTGTATGTGATAATGCTTTGTATTTATGAAACAAATATTGTATTAATAATTTGTCAATGTCATTGTATTGGAATGTGATATATGTACCTTCACAATCCCTCGTAAGCTTTGTTAACTCTCATCCCCCTAAATCAAACCCACCTCCTCTTCAATTGATGAATCTGTCCCCCCCTTGTGTTTCGTCCTTCCGCTCGCGCGGAAATTTGTCGATGTACCTCGATGGCAATGGCCCTTGTCGTTACTAATCACTCGTTTTCCTCTGCGGGTTTGTTTCCCCGTTCTCCTCACTTCCCACATGTACATGTATACATTCACATAAAATATGCCCCAAATTAAAAAAATAAAATTAAAAAAATGTCGACTAAACCATTAACCGGCATGTTGCGTGACGTGCGTCTCACCAAAATAGCTGGAGATAGAGGCTGCCCTCTTGGAGGCGGAGCATAAAAGAAAGCTTCTTCATCTGAAGGAACAAGAGGAGAGCATTAGCACTCTGGAACGAACCAAAAGGCAGCTCAACTCCTCCGCTGTCTGCCAAAGGGACAAGGTTCCTCCTTATTTTCTTCTTTTGCTTTGTTTGTTTTTTGAGTAGCATAGAATAGGATGCTTTTATTCCAGGTGTAAAGTTAGAGCAAACCAGTGAACAAGTTTTTCCCTTTACACCAAGAACCTTTTAGTGGGAGGTCCCCCGTAACATTCCGTTTTTTTTTGTAAGTTTCGTCTTGATTTTAAGTATTCCAGTTGGGAAGACAGAGTTAAATCTCATCTTCGAATATGGCTTTGTGATGGTTAAGCATACTTGCATTGGGTTGGTGATTTGGAAGTACTCCCCCACCCCTTGTATCGAATGAGGACGGTAAAGTGAAAAAAATGACTGTCAATATATTGATAGTATGAATCAAATTAGATGGTAGAGTGTCATAGATGCTAGTCTGCTTGACTAAAAGTTAAGGTTAAATTTGTCCAGGCTTGTGCAAAATTGGAATCATGTCAAAATCATCGAGCAGTTTTTAAAAGCGTCTAACATCGCTCGCTCCCCGGAAACCAAAATGGTTTTTGCCTATCAGCGGTAAGTGCTCGCTTTCAAATGTCGATGTACATGATCTAACCAAGGTTGCTGTAGCTAAGTTTTGCAGTGGTAGTGTGAAGATTTATGCATGAAAAGCTTGAAAGCAAATTAAAGCAAACAGATTGATGCCAAACACATTGTCAAATCCCCCCCTCGATCATTAAAAGAAGTCCACTGCGATATTAAAACTGACGTGAATTGACAGACTTAGCACGTGAGAATGTGGAAAAAAGTGTTGCCGAGAAAATGTTATGTGGATGCGCTGATGGGGCTTTCACCCAGTTTCAGCAAATCAGGATAGAAGGAATGTGAAAAAAGAATAAAAAAAATATGTTTTACTGCACCCGAAACCCATCCGACCAGTTACAGACAAAGTCCATGTTACAGAGTGACTGTGAATATCAAAGTCTTACTGATTCACAATGCAACAAGCACCCCTGCCCCCACACCCGACTTAGATGTGTTTCTTCTGTCAAGTTTTATGAGACAAACACAATATACAGTTTAATATTTAAACAAGCAGATGCTTTGGAAAGGAGAATGGTAAAGTACCCCTTCCCAAAACCCTCTCCTCCAACAAAAAATATAATGGAGAAAGAAAAATAACAATTTAGTAAATTCTTAACCCCCCAAAAAAGGAAATGAGGAAATGTTAGGACATTAACAGGCTATCTGGCTAATTGGTGGATTGGGGTATGCTTTTGCACTGCTCTTTCACACCCAGCTAATCTTACTCTACAGGAGAGATACCTCTTGGAGGAATCCAGGGAGTCCCTGCAACAGCTGGAGCAGAGGCACCTGGAGTCCAGGCGGGAGTACGAGCTCTGCCCCGACGACGCCGAGGACGGCCGGAAGGACGCCCTGAGGGAACGGATGAACCTGGAGATGCAGCAGCTGGACCTGGAGAGGAAACGCTTCGAGGACCTCGAATTTAGGCAGTTGGAACTGGAGGCCAGGATAGAGGAAGAGAAAGAAATTATGGAGGTTGAGTTAAAAAGGGAAGCAAGCGAAGAAAATGACAAAATTAAAGCCACGAAGGTTTGTGATGATGAAAGTCTCAGAGAAAAGTTAAAAAAAATGAAAAGAAAATGAGCAAAATAAAATCAAAACGAGATAGTGAAGTTGAGGGGGTCAAAGTTTATCTTACATGGGGGGGCTGAGTGGTGGAAAAAATGTCTCTAAAAATTGAGTAACATTAGTTTCTGGTCAGTTTGTGTTACCTGGTATGCGGTCCTCCTTATAGTGTGGTACATAAGCACGGATGATTTTCAAGGGGAAAAAAAAGTAGGAATTTGGACAAGGAATGAAGAAGATAATTGAAAGTGAATACTTTATCACCAACTTCTCTTTCTGTCAAGATAATATCATTCATTTGATCTTCTTTGAAATTTGATCATGGGACCCTAAAGCCCTTTGAATCCAAATCATCGTCTCCATCATCATGGCATCGTCTTCACCATCATTTTCTCGTAATCGGTCCCACGTGAGGGTACCACTAATTGGGATGGGTCC
>VJOZ01019947.1:0-21728 GCA_009801055.1 Stichopus horrens | reverse complement strand
TCATTTATTCATTCATTCATTATTAGTGGCTATACTTACCATGAATAGACATGTTGCAAAAATAAACACTTTCTATCAGCCTGAATGAAAGACAAGTGAGGGTAAGACTAGGTTTGGAGGGCACTGCATCAGAATTGGTTTCAAGTGCACTATGGGCAAGGTCAAATTGAATGCATAAGTATATCCATGAACTGAACGATTAGATGTATCTAGCATGACAAACAGGACTGACAAGATGTAATTTTTTTGTGACAGAGAAGTCATTCAGAGGCTGCATACTCTGATAACTGTGCCAAGGGAACAATTGCAAAGATGGACGTGGCTCTCATCTTGTTGGCCGGGCATTCATACCACCAGTTGTGGTAATGCTTGCAGGATCAGATACTGCAAAAATCATAGTGTCAGGATCTGATCCTGCATGAGTATGACTGTATTCTGGTAGCATTATGCTTGCCCTCTGTGACTAGGCTTTGATCCTCTTTGTATGCTTATCACAATCTCAGGATCTGATCCTACATGAGTATGACTGTCTTCGGGTAGCATGCTGATTGCCCTCTGTGATTGGGATTTGATCCTCTTTGCGTGCCTATCACAGTCTCAGGAATTGATCCTGCATGAGTATAACTGTCTTTGGGTAGCATGATGATCGCCCTCTTTGACTGGGATTTGATCCTCTTCGCATGCTTATCACAATCTCAGGATCTGATCCTCCATGAGTATCGATGCCTTCACCATGGCGTGATATTGCGTTGTTGATCCTCCTAGTTTTTCAAGTCTATATTAAAACAGTTCATGTGTGGAGGTAGAGTGGAAAAATTCAGCAATACATATTGTTTGTTGGTTGCTACATTGCAACATATGTCACCTTTCAATGTAAGACATGAAGCACTCATCCATTTCAGGGTATAGACCTTAAAACAGAAAGACTGTAATTGTCATATTTGTCAATTTTAAGTACAATCAACAGTCCATCAAACATCAGCATACTCTGTGGTATCTCCAATATTAGGAGCTCTTTGTAAGTTGCACAAAGAACTTGATATTTCAAAGCAGTAATTACTGTCAAAGTTGCTTTGGTAAGAAGTAGATAACACTCTACCAGTATTGCTGACTTACAAATTCTTTTATTTAGGGCTGACGAATAAAAATATGAATGACCCTTGACTTCCATCAGGGACGGGTGCTTTTGATGACAAGCCACAAAAAATGGCCTCGCAGACTTAATCTCTATACTGAATGGCTCTGTCTTCAAGTCACATACCCAACGGTGCTGACAACATTTTGTGCATAATCACAGTACACACTGCTCCCGAAGTCACGTCCTGTGCCCGATCGGAATGCCGTGCCACTCGGATACGGGCACGGGAAAGTGACACAGTTTTGGACCATATGGTACATTCTTTACGAGAAACGGAAATCAAAACGGACGTAAATTAGCATAACTATGAGTGAATATTTGTACAACTTGTTTGATTAGATGGTGGCATTGAACTTATTTCAGACTCCTTAAGCATCCTGTTGCCATTATGTTGAGGGCAAACACCTCACCAATATCTTTCACCCCGACACAGAAGTATTGACATGATCGACATGGAAACCAACTTCAGGAGTCTGCCATGGACACGTGCAAGCGAGCGATATGTGTCAGTGAGATACACACTTCGAGGAGCAAATCCTAAAGATGCATCAAAATCATCTCCAAAAATGTTTAGAGCGACAGTTCCATAAATGTTTGATTGCCGATGTGGAAATGCATAAACAGTTTAAATGCACAGGGATGGAAAAAAAGTACTACACAAAATAGCGAGGACTCAAATAATAGTTTTAAATTAATTTACTATATTAAAATAATAAGAGGGAGAAAAGATGAAAATCTAGCACCATTTTGCTTCTAGATCTCCCTGGAACAAGGAAAAAAATTTTCAAATGGGAGTTGGACACTCTCTCCCCAGGCCAACGAAACTCCAGCATTATTGTGCTGGCTGCAGGCATGTAAGAGAGAGATGTTGCGGTTGTGGTGAGTAAGGATCAAAACAAGCAGCATCCCATAAAACAAAAAAAACTTGTCTAATATTTGGGATGAGTGGTCACTCTGCTACCGGTAAATCCAAGCAATTCCAGTTTAAAACTCAGGTGAACTTGGTTTACATTGAACTACAAAACTCAACTCAAAAAGTTACTTTTGAAGAAAGTTGATCTCACTTGACTGTATTTGTTACTCTTGATGAACAAGACGGCTCAATCTGCTTTCTCAGACAAACTTCAAAGTGGGTCCCATTTTTCTCTGACGTAAAAACCCCACCCCTCCCGTTTCTCAAAATACACCGAGCACTACACGGCAGACTTTACATTTGCAAATACCCCAACTCTTCCTTAGATATTTTACTATTACCAAATCAGACTCTGCGTATCACCTATGCTGACATATTTGTCCTATAATAAACCCTGCACTACACTGCAAATAAAGGTTCAAGAACCTTAATTTTACCTGAACGAGGTGCTTTAATAGCTACCACTTCCCCTTCTTATTGTTACTCTACTTCGAAAATGGAAAAGACACTCTTTTTGCCCCGACCTCCGGTGACAGGGTCTTGCACTGCAGTTAACTTTGTGAAATATTCGCACTTTCCCATGACAATAGTCCTTGCAGACCACACCGACGAAAAAAAGTGCAATTAACCGAGAGTGCCGGTGTCAAATGAAAACATGATATGATGCACTGATTTTATCAATTTGCACAGGTTTTGTAAACTGCAGTAATATATCAAACCTCCCGGCTGCATAGTACGCACCAGATATGCGGTGTCATTCACTTCTGGGCGACACAGATGTCTTTTACAAGCAGATGATTTTGCCATTATTAAATTTAATAACATTGTTCAGATTGTAAAACTAATACGGTAATTTATCATCATGATTTTGTCATGCAGAGTTTTCATTCAATGGAAGAGATCAAAATAAAGTCATGTTTCCGGTCAAAAATATTTTTCAGTGTGCTTAGCTTTGATGTTTGTGTTACATGGAATTATATTGTCACAGGCACATAATTTAGACTGGAACCTGCGGGTAAGCAAAGGCGGCAGCTAAACGCTTATTTATTTCACATGATGGTACTCAATTACTATGGAAACAAAATATGTCCTGTAATTTGAAGAACAATAGCACATTTGTCACAAAAGATAATGACAAAGCTGTCGACATTTGCCCAGCAGGAATGCTGTAGATAAACACACTTTTCTCCATTAACATTGAGGAAGAAGGCAATATCTGCACAACTAGGTCAGGCTAACACTCACTCTGTCAATATTATCTTGAACAACCTTAAAGGGAAATTTTCATAAAATATATTCTCTTCTTAGATAAATATCATCGCAGATTGGTACTAGCTTGTTTCACTCTAAGGGTTGACGCTGGTGTTTGCACCGGGGACCGAGGTAATCCAATGAATACCTTCCCTGCTGACATGCACTGTGGAGCCAACACTCCCCCCATTAGCTTGCAAACAAACCAATACAATTCATCTGCTATTTTGATGGTACTCCTTTTACTCTGTTTCAATAATAAACCAACTTAGACTTTGAGAACAGAAGTACACAATCAAAAAGTTATGATTCATAGCATACTCATCCACACTGGCTGAACACGACTGTATGACAATTGGCCAAATGTTGGCACCATCATTGTTATGCATGACCTATGATATCCAACCTCAAAAAGCAAGGTTTAAATTCCAGTCCTCAATCAGGAATTAAAGTTAAATACATACAGTGCAATTCACACAAATCAAATTCAATAAAGTTCACAGACAAAGAAAATGCATTAAAAATAAAACGAGAGATGACTTGTAATTAACTCCGTCTGTTTCAGAGCGGTTTGTACGGGCACGGTTATGTTAAACTTCACTTCTACGATCTTGCTGCAGCTGTCCTTATATGAATGTGAGTTCATGTGTTCAATTATATCCCTTTGTCAACATAGCAGAGAATAACTAGCCCAATCAAACAATGCACTGTTTACTACTGTCTAATTACAGGCTTTCAAAATAGATAAACGGTCTACTTTGACAAACTCCAGATGCACGATTTTTGTCGATCAGTTTGTAACAATGGTACGATCATCACAAGGGAATCATGTGTTAGCTGCACCATAATATGGATCTGTACTTTTTATGTAGTACGGTAGTTTTAGGTACAGAGTTTATTTTTCAAAGCACAGTTTGAACTGAGCACAAAAAGAAGCTCAAAAGGAATAAACAGCCTGCCAACATGAAAAGAACCTCCGACAGACAGGAACGACACCGCCATGAGCGTTATGTCACGCAACCATATGCTACAAATGTAGGTTTGTTGCTCATGCGTATGGACGGGAACAATGGTGACACAGCTGTTTTTTTCTGATTTATGTTGTGAGTTTTTGTGATTTTCACCTTTGTTGTGTGATTGCCTGTCTTTAAAGTCAGGTGAACAGATAGGTAGAGGCAAATGATTAGCCAGCGATCAGTCCAGCCGTCATTTGGACAGCCTGTCTTTGGCCAAAAAAAATCCATAAAAATGAAATATGAGCAAAATTTTGTGCACAAAAGATTACAAAAACCAGAATGCCCAAAGGCATTGCGGTTTCGATGATGTAGTTTTGAGTTCATTGTACAAATCGGACATGTTGCATTTGGTATCGATGTGTGAAAAGCTTCATCTTTGAAATGCTACAGTAATTTATTGTGTCACAATTGCAATGTACTGTGGCAACCACTGTACACAATAACAGTCATTCACACCTACACACACCAATTAAGAGATATATATGGCTATTCCTCCTATCTTGAGATTCAGTTAGTATATGGTAACCTAACCATAAATTGACCCACATAACCTCCACCAAATATAATTGGTGTTAGTACTAAATTGGGTACTTAATTGCCACTACTACAACAAAGATGCCAACATTGGTTTCCATAGTAATGACCTCTTTAAAAGAAATCATTCAATCCATGTTTTGTCATCCTGGGAAAATTTTGCTCTTATTACGGGGGCTTACAGATGCCACATGGTTCAAGCTCTTTCATATTTTGCGTTGAATAATTTACACTTTCAAGTTAAATCTGGCAGTCATTTGATCCAAATTTAGATTTCTCTATGGAAACATTCCCACAGAGTGAATGTTTCACTTGCTGATTAAAAAAACAGGGAAGGTATGAGAGACTAAAGACAAAGAATGACTTTTAAGAAGAAACGCAGAGACTGAATGAAGGCAATAAATCAGATACATGTTAACAATGCTAAAAGTATGACTCTAGGTAGGGTGGATATTTTAATGACCATTCACAAACTGGAAGGAGCAAACCTATTTGTGGAAGGTCAAAATGTCAGTCCATTCCTCTCATTTGCATCTTTCAAATATGATGACACAAACCTCTAAAATTATGTTAAATGGCTAAAAAGATCATTTCAATGGTATTGATAAAAGTCCATGCAGATTTTGCTGCTCATATACCTCCTACATTGATTTTGAGATATTGGTGACAAATTTTACACTTAAAAGTCTACAAAACATCTAGGACTGCACATTTTCATGTCTGAAATCCAGACATTCTGTACCTGTCATCAAGTTCCCAACACCTCACCTGTATTGGGACTTTAAAAGAGAGAAATATTCATTCCATATAATATACACCATGCATTACAGTAATTAAGAGCTCTGTCTATGCACGTCGGGAGGGCAGAATGGGAAGGAGGCAATAGATCAGTATTAGACTGAACAATGCAAAGGAAATTGTCAAAATTTACCAGTACTCTTGGCATGGTAGATGGGGGTGTATTTGTTGTGTTGAGACAGGTAAGCGAAGAATGAAGTAAATACCAGCTATTTAGCTTTTGCCAACATTGCGTGTTTGTGTCAATATTGGTTACCTTCTTTCTGATCACATCTGAAATTAGAGAATCCCCACAATTTACTCACTGGTGTGGGTATCCACGAGTGACTATACTTAACCCTTTCTTCCCGAATGCATCAAATTCCCCAAAGCTTCTTGGTTTGGAAATTAACTAGCAACATACTCATTTTCCAGACTGTAGGAGCCAAAGGGAGGAGCCAAGTGAGACTTGAAGGGTGAAAAGTGTCGTGAGGGCTAGGAGAGGAAAGGAGAAATCATTCTCACCTGGACAAGGTGGTCATGACGGAGGCGGGATTGAGACAACATGGAAGGACCTCCGTCCTGTAGTCAGAGGCACCAACTGCATCGTGGAATTCTCACTGGTATCTGAAGGGCGGACAGGGTACACCCTTCCGAGGAAATGACAAGCTCGAAGATGAACCTGAGATTAACCTGAGATGATCAGAGATGAAGTTCTCCTGAAAGGCTCACGCAGGTCTGGAAATTGGGGAGGTGGTTGGGCCTTCATATGAGGTGAGTACGTTTACACTACGTACTCCCTCACCTCATATAACCTATGAATTCCTGACATGGGCTGTCAGGTGGGAGGTCTAGGACCCTGCAGCTGGGGGCCTAAGCACAGCGCAGGTGAAGGCGTTCTCGGAAGCTTGCAATAACAAGGCAGATAAACGCAGATGCAGAAAGCAGCTCGAAACTTCCCTGTCAGACCAAAAGGCTGGCAATAACGGAAGGGCTGTGGCCAGATACACACACACACACACACACACAAAAGTGCCAGATGCTAGACCATATTCAATACGGAAATGCATAGGTTATATGAGGGGAGGGAGTACGCACTGTGAATGCCGGTGTGTCAATAAGATAGCACGAAACAAAGGAGGACGGCATCTTTGATGAATGTGAAGCGAGAATGTCCTCCAGTGGTTTTGGAACCAGGACACAGATGTGGCATGGCCCCGCACGTTGTGCACACGAATCCAATCCTTTGGGATAGTGTGGGAGCACGATTCAGAGTGAAAGGGTTTCCTTCAAGGCCAAGTGATGCGACAAGATAAATAGACTGTCTGACATGTGTATGGGTTTCGTGCGTTCAATCTACCATTTAAGGGCCTGTATTGGGCACCAATGCTTGTCTTCTGAGACCAAGGAGAAGCCACTGATATTCGGTAAGCAGATTTCGCTCGAGGGCAAAGATGGAGTCTGGTTCTTCACAAGGGAGTGCAAGTCCGGGAGCAGTCACACTCCCCTGGGATCAAAGGGTGAAAACTCCAGTAAGAGGGTAAGTCTGGAGCAAACCCAGGCATCGCGCGGAGGCTGCGACGACTAGAAAAAGCATCTCGGAAGTTAGCAGGTAAATGGGGCATTATGCAGCGGCTTGTATGGTGGACAAGCCAACGTTTCCAGGGCAGCATTAATTGATCCTTACAAAGCCAGGCAGTGTAGAGGGGGCTGCCGGTTTAACAAGCCCTTGGTGCTAGATCCGGGTACTGGAGCCTGCCATTCTGCTGCGAATTAGCGTCGGTAACAGAGGAAACAGATGAGGCCTATCAAGGAGAAGTTGCAGTAGAATGGGAGACCAGGGCTGCTTCGGCCAACATGGAACTTATAGGCGGAGGTCCACAGCAGTGTCAAGTAGCCTCTCTTCAGGTCCGTGTGAGGGAGGCCGAACGGTGGAGAGGCATGCATCAACCATGGGAGTCAGGTAGCCTAGCACATCACGGAGGTGGAAAGCTAGGCATGGTTCAGCGACGCGCACATCTCTACATACGGTCTGTCGAAGAGTTCAAAGATGTAATCCATCCCGTGGCACACAAGTGTCCACCACTACCCTGCCCCCCAGTGTTGCATCTTCCCCAGGAAAGGGCGTCTAGCACCACATTGTTTCCCTGTGAGTTGAGCCGCCTGTACCATGATGTGCAGGGTGTGGAAGAGAAGGAGGTCCCAACCCGCGGGAGCTGTGTGGCCGACCTTGTGCCTCCTTGGCAATTCATATACGCGACCATAGTCAAGCTGTCTAAATTTACTGTTACTACATGGCCTGCCAAACTCGAGGCTCAATGCTTGATCGCCCATGTGACTGCTTTTGTCTCAAGAACATTGGTATGGAGGCCCTCTTCTGCTGAGGACCACAAACCCGACACAACATGGTCGTTCCACTCTGCCCCCAAACCTGCCTATGATGTGTCGGTCCTTACGGTTACATGCGGAGTACAGACTCGAAATGGCCTGTCGTCCGGAAGCATGTCCCTGTTAGTCCACCACTCCATGGAAGGATGCAGTTCCAATAGCAGCATGATCAGGGAATAAGGTTTTGGAATTGGTGCTGCAGTACTTGTGATGAAGTGCCACTGGAGAGGGCACACACACAATTGCCAGATGCTAGACCATAGTCAATACAGTAATGCATAGGTTACATGAGGTGAAGGGGTATGTATTGTGAGTTGACTTTGCTCAAAGTGCATTCAAAAACAATTCTGACACCACGCCCTCATTTAAGTTTAGGATTGCATTAGTGAAGCAAGGGGTAAGTATATGTCTAAAACGTGGATGGATGGTGACCGACAACAAAACACGCAAGTTTGCCAAAGGCTATCTCAAAGATGAGTTGATGGGTAAAACAAAAGGAGAGTCAGTATGCTATTCCTTGAACTAGAACACAACAATACAAATATGTTCTTGCCATTAAGTACCCTGACGGTGACCCATGTAGCTGACACACACACACGACCAAGCCTGACAGTCAACGTGTGGGTCCCACTAATAAACAACAGTGCACATGCCCAGACGATAATATTCGTTGTTAATGGTACTTTCACTTCGGAGATAAAAATGAACTTTCCTCTGTACATACATGATTTAATTGCAATCACTTAAACTAACTAAAAACACATCTGAGGACAGATCGTGAGCGCCATGACAGGAACTTGAACTTCAATTTCAAAGTAAAGTGGTCCTCCACATTGACTGTGCACCACAGTGCACTGTGACTTAAAGTGCAACGAACCAGATGCACAATGTCAACTAAACCTGAAGTTCGTTCCTACAGTTACACACTAAATATGGACTTACGGAAGTAACCTTTCTGATGATACTTCTTGCACACTGAAACACCACTACTGACTTTTGGCTTGCAAATTGCCAACTATTAAGCAGTAACAGTCACCTAAGTTTGCCTGGGGCATGAGGTCGCATACATGACTATTACTGTAGTCAGCATTTTTGATGGGCACAAAGAAGAAGAGAATTAATCATTTCAGTTCCTTTGACCAGAATTTTTCATATTGTCAACCACCCCCTCATCAGTCCTAAATCCTCACCCCCCCCCCTCCCATGCTCCACTCCTGCCAAACTTGTACAAACTGTTGCATTTGCATCAGCATTACAAAATCATAGTTGACTCACTTTTTGGTGGTTGAAGTGCACTTTTGAACAACATAGGGAGTTGCACTTAATTCTGATAGTTGTAAACAAGTGCTCGTCACTAATTGCAAGTGAGCTTTGGGAGTTTTAATTTATGACGAGCTGCAATTTCTCCAGTACAAAAACTTCATTATTTCACTGCAGCATGTTACAAAATACTAAAGTAACTAAAGTTATCTTTCAATCTTATGTGGTGACAGTTCAACAGAGCATTGCTCCACTGTGTACAGAGCTATCCTCTTGTTCCAAGTTTCATGGCCAGGGTAGAGTTTCACAGGCAAAGAGATCATATGTACAGTAGTTTCAGTGTTAGTCACCATTCCCTTGCAAGATCTACCAGTCCATTTTCTCATGAAACATTTTGCCAGTGAATGAGTAAAAAAATGACTGCAAACAATATCACCACTGCAGTCGCTTACTTGTACACTCAAGAAGAGCTGTGTGATTAATCAGCTACAGAATAGAAGCTTGGCTCAATTTTTATTCAGGTTTATCGGTCTGGAAGACATAGCATATTGCACTCTTAAGCTGTCTAATGTTATGCTATAAATTTCAAGGCAGGCAACTTAAAAATCAGGGTTCTGACATATGCAGTATGATCCATTGACCTAATCCTAACAAAACAACAAATGAGTAAGTCACATTGAAGATTAGGGTAGGACAAAGCAGGGAGGTGCTAGACAAAGTAACAGACAAGTTGGTGAGGGATGATGACAATTTGTAGATCCAACATGATCCACCACAGTGCTTGTATTTGAAAAGTGGTTAAATGCAAAAAAAAAAAAAANNATACATATATATATATATGTATATATATATATACACACATATATATATAGTTCTAGAGATCTAGGTATAGGTTGAAGTGAAAACAAGGAAGGAAAATGAAAGTAGGTCAGGGTGAGTTCTGAAAACCACTTGGCTAGATTTACGGAGGTAGTGCTATTTTTATCTCAGTTGTCTATGTGTTACACTTTCAACATTCAGGTACCTGGGCAGGCTAAAGTACATGAACTATTAAAGCACAGCCTATCATTTCCTTAATATCTCTGACTTACCAAAAGCAAACATGTCAGTCTCCGACCATTATTGATACTGACAAGAAGAGTTAAAGGCTGACAGCAATGTTGCAATTCTTACCTCTCCCCACCTCCCAATAAAGAAAGAAATAAGATAATTTATGGCAAAAGAACTTTGCACTCTCATGACAGATTTTGCCTTAGGCCCTGACTGTCCCTCGATGTTGTTGTCTTAACAAAGAGGTCACATGGATCAGAAGAGTAGAGAGAAGTGGACCCCCACTTTAATGTCAACAGTCACTTTTGTGGTTAGACTGAATGAATGCATACTATTTTGCATGTTGCTTTTAAATGAGTTTCTTTTTCTTTTGCATAGCAAATACACATGGGTTAAAACTAAAGGTTCCATTTGTGTGGGGGGGAGAAAAAATAGTATGATTAAGGCAGCCATAAATGTACAGACAGAAAACGATAGTCACGTAAAGCATGATTTGGTTTGTTCACAGATGATTTTGTTCTTGTAAGACACAAATACCTCTCCATCGGACTCACACCTTGCTCTAAAATGAGTAAAAATCAGCCAGATGTTCTTGACAGTCCAAGGCATATTTAGTTATGGGTTGTGAAAAATACGTACAGCACAGGTAGCATATTGTTTGAACAGTTGCTATGCAACACAAAATGAAAATTTAGGTGACCATAAAATAAATTTTTATAACTTTGAAAAAGTCCAGAGTACCATATTAAAATGTATTTTACAGTGCATGATGGTTTATTGTTGATAGATTATAACCAAATTTATGATGAGAAGCAATTTTGTAACAATGAAGGACTGCCATTCGACCGAGATTTCACGGTTTTTCACCCCGCGAGTCATACCCACAACTTCGCTTTTCACTTTCAACTAACTTGTCGCTACCTCTTCCTTTTATGTGCCTTCCAGTTTCAGGCATGTGATGTCAATTTGTTGACATCAAGTAAAGAAAACTTCAGAGAACCAAACAAACCGATACAAAATTTACCCACACTCATGGGGGGTTCACTATGATTTTTAAAGTGGAGGAGGGAGACATCTGACCTTTAACTTCTCTCCAATCTCCCCTGCATGGAATCTGAGAGGAAGGGGACCAGATGTCCTGTGTTGCTTAAATGCTTCAATATTTGAGGATGCCATGAAAATTCTAAAGAGTGATATTGCTCTATCCTGTTGATAATTTGGAAGACTTCACCTATGACCTACACGAAGTTCTTTGGATACCACAGTTGTGTTTCAGGTTACCAAAATTAGGGGGTGGTCAAAAGGTGTTAACATCTGTAACTCAAGAAAAGGTGGCTACTGGATAACACGTCTAACACCCACAAACCCAAAACACCCACCTTACTTAAATTGATGCCCATACCCTCTGGTTGAGGAAAACCTGTGCACTACTTTCAAGTTTCAACAACTTTTTTTCACTTTCTGTACTCACAACCATGGGTGGAAAAAATTGGGAAGCCACGAGGCTCCTTCCCGGGCAATTTTGGTATTTGGAGGGAAATCTTGGCAACTGGAGGGGAGTTTCCTTTTTTGTACATGAAAATATGCAGAAAGAAGTAAGGGAAGTTTTACTCCCTTCCTGGGAAATAAACATATTTTCCAGCCTTGCCTGAGTCACAACATGTTCATGATGTTAGCAGACTTTCAACTGTTTTAACCTCAAGTTACAAATCTTTGCCTCCCACACAATAACTGCACTCTAAACTACCAGTGAAAGTCACCCAGTAAGGCCACTGTTGGAGTTAGCATACGGCACAGGCACGAAGAGGTCATTTCAGCTGTTTAATAGGTTTTATTTCATTCATTCTCCATGTGCTGCATTGATACACTGATATCATTGGCATCTGCTACTCTAGGTCAAACATCAATTCGGTCACTGTCTCATACAACAACAGCAAAGAACACACTCAAAACCCACTGAAAGACTGCTATCAATTCCACATGAAATTTTGAACACTCCACTGAAATTAATCGCCCGTGCAGCTTTTGAAGTACTGGCACATTTCAAAACTGTGAACAACCTGGCACTTTCCTGAGAGCTAGGGTTGTGAAGGGCATATCATGCCAGTTCCATAGTGAATTATTATTTTCAAATGAGTTTAAGAATTGGGGTTTAGAAAATATATACCAAGTCTGAAGGTAAATCTAATGAACATCTTCACAGGAAAGGTTTCTGATTTTCATTTATATACATGTGAAATATTTCACTTTGTTCTGGGAAAGCCATATTTTAACTGTCCTTGGTGATTTGACAAGGGATTTCCATAAATTGACTGAACAGGGGGCACACATCACCCACCGTCAAACAAAGAAGGCATGAGTCAAACCTTCCATGGTATTCTTAGGCAACTTAACAGGGGAAGGGGAGGAGAAAGGGGGAAGGAAAAAGGGGGTAAGAAAAAGGGGGTAGGACAAAGGGGGAAGGAAAAGGGGGTTCTGGGAATGAATCATTGATTCCTTTTCTTTTTATTAATTTACCTGTGTTTGCTTTCAATGATGTGATTCATGTCCATAGTAGATCTAAATAGCTGGAAAGGCAGATCAGAGCAGACCTAGTTCATTTAACTTCCTTATCAATTACATGCATTAACAAATTTAAAAAAGCGCATTGGGTTGTTTTCCCAAATCTTAATGGTTTAGGAATTCGCTAGCGACGTACTCACCTCATATAACCTATGCCTTACAGTATTGACAATGGTCTAGCATCTGGCAATTTTGTATATGTGTGTGTGACACATAACCATGAATATTCACGCTTTAAGTGAAACATATTGGTTCCTTATATTTTTCTTCTCATATATGCAAAGAGGTTGACCTTTGGTATACACTGTATAGTATCTTCTTCGAGGTCAGACTGTAATTCAGATGATCAGAGAGGACAAAGCCATCCAACCATTAGCAAACAAAAATTGAGGTAAGATGGAAAATGTGTGGGGAGGAGACAGGTAAGCTTAATTTGCAATTCACTCATTCAACTCAAATATCATACACTCTTTAACAATAACATTTTTGAACTGCTTACATCACGGCCCCGTAGTAGTTTGTTTACGTCACCTAAGCTGACCAGGTATGAGCATCCAAGTGTGTTGTGCTATTGTGGTAGTCATGGAGCAGATTGCAACTTCCTCCGTAAACACAGCTTTGAACCGACCTACAAAACGCTGCTGGTTGTGGAGGATACGGGCTCTTATAGGGCAGGATATTACCTACATTTCCTGAGTCAGGGTCCCCAGATACTTCTCTGCTATATCAAAGGCCACTCACAGCTGTGCCTAAACATGAAATATGCCTCCATGACAGGCTAAATCTTTTCTAGTCAGCTCTCTGACACACCATTTATCAAAATCTCTCGACAATTGTCGAGGATTTTTTTAACCAGGGTTTGTGGGTTGCTTTCAACGAGGGTGGATCTGGCTCAGCTAACCCTTTCTCTGTTTGACCTACTTGTATGTTCAGAACACCCTGGGACAAAACAGGCCTACTTGACTGTAACCTACATTCAAAAAATGTAGAAGGAAAAATAAGCCAAAACTATTTTCAGTACTTTCTGGATCAGTGATAATTTTTTGGTGGAAAAATCTATATTGGTCATGCTGGGCTTGGGAATTTCACATACATCAAGAAGGAAGAGACAAATTACACCTTTTGGTGGACAAATCTGCTTGATTTCCCAAGGAATATATCTTAGGAGATGTGATACCAAATATGACACCAATGAATGTAACCAGAGCGACCCACATCCAACAGTTTGGTTTTGTTTGAGAGGAAAAGGGTACTTGCTGTGGCCTCTTCATCTTTTAACTTTTTAAGGCCATGTCGATGTGATAATTAAAGCTGTACGAAAACTGTTAAAAGTTAAAGACTGCTTGATGGCTTGATGTAACATGACTGGGTGACATAAAGTAACATTAGCACCAAGTCAACTCATGTCTTCATTTCAGTCAGATAAAGAACATGAGGAGGAGTTGGGATGAAAGAAGTAAATAACAGGAATCAGAAATGGTCATCATCTAGAGTCAGGCAACCCTTTGTTTTTGCTCAGTGACCATTTCTGCAGTGGTTCTGTTTTTGTTTTGTTACAGATATCACTTTCATAATATTTCAAAAGCAGACTTTCATTTTTACTTTCTCTGAAAGTTTGAAGAATGTACAATGATGAAAATTTACAATTCTCACCCTCAGACAGGGCAGACACCTCATGAACATTTAGCATGTTTCAGAATTTCATTTTTGCTATCCAAAACTGTCACCTTTTTATGATAAAACTTGCCAAACCAGATGGAGTTCGTAGCTTACACCTTGCTTTAACAGTAAGCCTGATGAATTACCCTGTTGTCCAACATCATTACGATGATCACGGCTAATCTTTCAGAGGACTAGCGTTCACAGTTTTCAAAAAATTCAAAGTGGATTTAAAGTTTTAAACATTCCCATATAGTCACCAGTTCCATTGATTTTTTTTTTTTTTCAATTTTGTGTTTTTTGAAAGGACACACACTGATTGAAATACAATTAACAGCTGTTACAAGTTGACACAGGTAGGCCAATGAACTGCTTCCTAATGGAATTTGAACATGTCACGAAATGTAAAATCCATATTTGAGGTCAATCACCAGTGACCTCAAATTCAGAGACGACAAAATGGCTAGAATATTTTTGGCATATTAAAGGTTATCACTCTCTCACTGCCAGATGGAATTAAACCCTTAAAGTAATTCCATCTTTATGAACAACAAACAAAGAACATGTAAAGTACTGTGGAAAATAGGCTTTTAAGTTCACAGTTTTCTTGCTTTTTTTATAGAATGATTTCATAATGAATGGTATCTTTGACAATTTTGGGTGTATACCATAATGGGAGTATTCAATGTCAGTTAGCAGATTATTTGAGACGACGCTATTAAACAATGAGGAGGTAACACAAATAAATAATTACTGAACAGCACATTCCCGACTCACTAGGACTAAGGTCATCCTGAATTTCACACGGTTCAGGTACTTACAACAACAACGTAATACCTGTCTCCTACACTGTCGCAGCTCTAATCGCTATGTTACAGTTGACTGGTAACCTTCGACACTGCCTCCATGCCTTCACTCCCCAAAACTCCTTGATTTGGGAATTTGCTAGAGACATGCTCACCTCATATAACCTACGCATTACCGTATTTACCATGGTCTAGCATCTAGCAAATTGTGTGTGTGTGTGTGTGCATCTGGTCACCGCCATTCTGCAATTGCCAGGCTTTTAGTCTTGCAGCGAAGTTTTCAGCTTTGCATCTGCATTCTTCTTAATCTGCTTCCATTTACATCCTTTCCAGGATTCTGTGACAACCCTGATTTGGATTCATCCTTAACACCTTTCTAGAGCCTTTTTGGATCAGTATCCGGTGACCAGATACCACAATTGCAAGATGCTAGACCATGGTCAATATGGTAATGCATAGGATATGCAAGGAGAGGGAGTATACACTGTGAATTATATGTTCTCTTGAATTTAATGCCCCAAACACTTCAGATCTCCTTCTAATATGATCCTGTTCATAACTCAAGATGAATTGCTATTTGAAAAAAGACAGTTCTGGTCAAGAAAATATTGTAAGTTACCTTAAAGGTTGCAACTATTGGGTAAAACCAAAACGTTACATTGGTCTTTGAAACTGAAGTACATATTTACTATTGTTTTCAGGGGTAACCCGGACGTAAGACATCCGCACGGTATGTGCTTGCCCTGATCCTAAATTACTACATTCATAAACTACAAAAGGACACAACCACTCCGTGAACACACCCTGTCAAACTGTCGAATTTTGCCTTAGACTACACATAGCAAATTAGTTCAAAAGTAACAGAATTTTCCTCTGTTTTTCAGGACAAATTGATAGTTCTGTTAATGAGAAGCTGTGGGCAGGTGTGTGTAGTACACAGTAACATCTCTCCCCACATGGTGTATGGCACCATGGAGATGCTAATGTGAACATTACAGTCGATGTTCTGGTTGGGTATCTGGGTACCTAACGGGTATGAGAACAATATCTATAGTCCAGTTTTAAGAATCAATGAAAACACTAATATTTACACCAGGAAAAAATAAAATTGAGTTTATAATGAACACTGAGCCTAATAGGTTGTGAATAAAAAGGTCACAAAATATTGGTCATGTTGGCTGTTAAAGGTTGCATGACATGAAAATGCCATTATTGAATACTAGCTGTATTAATCACTAAACATGTTGAAAATGGCCATAAATTCCATCATGAATAAACATTGACTAAGTATGCAAATTTTTCACATCAAGAGATGGACTCCTGTGACATGTCTTATGTCAACCTTTGCTTATTTAACCTTTATATCAAGGACAATTGAGAACTTTACATACCCAAGTGTTTTGTTTTAGAAGCATACAGTATGTACGGTATGCACTGTACTTGATAACACTTCCCATAGTGAAAACATTGGGACATTGTCCAATGTCCTGTATTTATTCATTATTTATCAGTTCATAATGTTTTGCTATGTTTTTAGTAGCATCTGTTGGTGATGTTTGCAGATCGATTACTATATTGAAAGGCCACACAGCAGTAGCCATTTTTATGGTTTTATACAGGCTGGGCTGTGAACCTCAGTCAACCTGTGCAGAGAGAAACATACTCCAAAAACACACACAGTATTCCTGATTTCTCTATGATGACGTAACCAGCAAAATTTCCAAATCAGCCGGAAGGCACCTTTGGTATCAGTTACTCCACCCATACCCTGACCTTTACTTCATATATTTCTTAAATTTCCTCATATTTTTGTAAGGTACCTGTTTATTATTGATGTGAATAACTTTTTTGAGAGAGAGAGAAAGAGAATACCACCTCCCCTGAAGCTCCAGTGGCCTACAAATTTGAAAACAGCCCCTATCACACACCCCCCTTCCCCTTTCATGTTTATAATAGAGTGCTTCTATCCAACTGCCGGTAATACTGTACAAACATTTCTTTAAAATTTCAGACAAGTTTTCACCCGACCTGATTATGATTACACAGCTTACATTGGCTCTGTTCTTTTCTTGAGAAATAGAGAGCACTTTCTGCTTGAAGAGACTACCCTGCATGCTCCTGCTGCCAACTTCTGTCCTTTCTGTCAGCTCCCCTATTGGTTACCTATTGGGGGACTTCACTTTCAGGTGTGATCATGACTTTGTGGTTGCTTTTCTAAGTAAGGTCAAAGATACACAACAACTTTGTGACTGATGGCTGTCTGTTTAAAGAGTTGCACATTTTTATTAATTTGGCAGTAATGACCACCCCAATTTCCTTGTTAGTTGGAAACTTATTGGCCTACATTTTTACGAAGGAAACCAATTCTCAAACTGAGTGCCCTGCAGGCATTCTCTCCCCTCCACCACCAGTTACCTTGAATGGGCACAAACTTTGGAATCCGCACCTCCTCTTATTCTTCATTTCTGCAACCAAGGGGTGGTTGGACTAGCTGCCCAGTTCTCTATCAATCTGAGTCCTTTGTGAGAGACGTTTCTTGCTTCTGCTAAACACAAGATTTTACCTTTGCAGGTCTAGTTGCATGCACAGGTGCATGATCACAATACTTCAGTACTGCTAATCAGTTTAGAATATCTACTATTCTAGTCCCTGTACTTCCCTACCAATCTTTCTGCTGTTCCTGACCCCTCTATCTTCTTACCCCCCTTCTCCTGACACCTACCATCTATCTTCCAACCTTCTCGATCCGTAGATCGTGTAATACTGAAGAAGCAACTCGAGTTGTTTCACAAAATTCCCTGAGTTTTACCAAACCTATCAAGTTTTTTTTTTCACATTCTTATGAAATGTTCACACTGAGAGGATGCTCAATGTGTCAGTTGAAAATGAACCTGAGTGAGAGTGTCATCCCTATAATTCACAGGTGTGAGGGTGCAGCACTAGAATTAGTTTCGAAGGGCATTTGTACAAGAATAGGTAAATGCATTAGTGAAGCAAGGGGTAACTAGCCTGTAAGTCTATAATGTGAATTTAACAATTCAATTTGGTTTTGAAAACATGTGACCAGACACTTTCCACACCAGCATATACTCACCCCAGCCATTCAAAATATTCTCAAAAATTTAACAGTTGTTACATCTCTTGAATGAAAAATTAACTTGGCTGCAAATGCTAATTTCAAACATGGTCACATGATGTGGTTGTACCCTTCAAAAATCTACGCAGACTTTTATCGACACCGATTCAATGTGCCACTTCAAGTCAGTGCACTTAAATACTAGATACCTCCTCCTCAGCTTTTTCGGGGTACAATTGTCAGAAACCTGCACAAATTCACCCTAACCTCATTTACAATATAAGGGAGTGTTGACCTTAAGGTTCCCATCAAATGCACCCAGCCCTACATAACACAAATCAGTCCCCCATCCCAGCTGTCTTTACCTGGTTTAATAATAAACAATTTTCCCTTTATGACAATATCATAAAATGTTGTGTACTGGCCTGTCTCAACCATGTGTTACCTGACCTAAATTCCTGTCAGCCTTCTGTTCTCTGTCTGTGTGTATGGTATCGTGTTCTTGAGTTGGAGAGGTCTCCGCTACCCTACAGATGTCGGCCATGATAGTGATGGATGGATTTACACCTCCCCTAACTAACCCGGTGAAGCAATGGATGTGTTTTCCAGTTGCAGGAAGGGATGGAAAACAATGGGAGTTACCCTCTCTCTCTTTCAGCGGCCCAGATTGGCATAACAAAGCTGTATCGATGTTTGCAGGAATTTGGATTTTACAAACAATAAAATATTTTGCAACTTCACAGGAATACCTTCATCCCTTTATTTTGCCTTTCCTGGTATACCATGAGATGACCTGGCCTACATTGAAAGTCACTCCAGTTGAAAGTCACTCCTGGAAAGAAAACTTTTAATCGACCTTTTCCAACGATAATTCCTTCTTCTCTTTCTAAATAAGCAAACATGTGTCATTAATAAGTAACTGGTAATAATAGATAAACCTCATGGGAATGACAGCTAAAAACATTTTCCTGCCAATTACAATTGTAGTTCAATCAGTACAGAGGGAGTCTTGATGAATGAGATTAGGTAAAAATGATTAACTCTGGGGGTAGACAAACACCGAAAGTTCAACCGACCTGTATCTGTTATTGTCCCAAAGAATGAGAGAGTGACAAACCTATTCAAGCACCGCAAGAAATTAGAAAAGAAAAAAAGCATAACCAAAAGAGGACAATGATGAAGCAGATGAATGATCTCCTCCATACCTGAACACATTCATTCACTTTTCTCCAATTAAAAAAGTTTTAATTAAAATGATATTCAATGGTAAGTAACCTGTGGGTAACATATAAGGGTAAAAATCCATTACTCAAAAACCTCACAAAGAAGATATCTTATACATTCTTTTTTTCTTTTTATACATATATTTTTTTTTGACAGTAGACATCTTCACTGTACTATCTCATGCAGATGTTTAACACTGGGGAGGGTCTACTTCCTCTGCACCTTGTTACATCGGTTCCCCACGACTCACTGGTGTGAGTATTCACCAGTGACTATACGGTAGGGGGATTGGGACGTGAAGGTACCCATCATTCAGGTCAAGAGACACCGCCCACATCTCCCCTTTTTAGAGTAGGAATGATGAAGGCCAGAGTTTTCATACAGAATCTCTGTGGTCTGACATAGACGGCGTTCAGGGGCCTGAGGTTGAGGATGGGTCTACAGGTGCCGTTCTTTTTGGGGTCAGTGTTGCAGCTAGCTTGTCTAGCTATTGTGTTAATTTCAGACAGGGGTAAGTTTATGTCTACGATGTGAATGCCAACAATTGCAGTGAGGCTCCATTGTTGCTTTCCCCTCCCCCCTAGTTTCTCTCATCTTATCAAAGTCCCTGATATCCTAGCTCTCCCCCCTCCTCACTCAGCCTTCACCCTCCCTCTCTCTGTTCCCTCCACCATCCACACAGCAGGTACAGTAACACTTTATCCAGTATAGCATCTCAATTTGAGAAAAATGGGCCAAATTGCTACACAAATGTAAACATGTGTACATAGCACTTTTAGGTATACATGCATAAACCTTGCATCTTCACCGATAGTTTCCCAAAGACCTCAAAAATCCCCAAAACCGATACACAAATTTTACACTGAATATTTTCCCCAAAATAGAGTAGTTTCTTGAACATTACAGCATAAGGTGAATGATGGCAAGCAACAGTTCTACAATCATGCGAGAAGCAGATTGAGTTCATTGTTCCTCTGGCATTTCAGCCGCATGTTATCATATTGCAGGAGTATGAACATTACTAAGATGCTTGCAAACTAAACTTTACCATTGGGAAGGTATGTTATGCTGAAAATAGCAGCAGAGGTCAAATTTGAAACTTTGGTTAAAAGTTTAGCTTCCAGTAAGTCCAATTACTAAGGGCTAGTCTTATTTACCACTCAAAACAGATGCAATCCACCATTATTGGTACATTACTACCACTTACGACTGATTGGGGTACCTGCCGCTGGCCCAGTGTAAGACCGGAACATGCTAGATGCTGTGTTAAAAGGTTACCAGTTACTCTTGGTATGTAGATGGGAGTGCATCAGTTGCATTGAGACAGGTAAGTGAGAAGTGAAGCAAATTTGACAGATCAAATAAATCTTCAAACATATGGCTCTACTTGATGTAACTTGTGAGAACTATTTTTTGCTACCATTCAAACTTAATAGAGCAATCTAATTTCTTCATGTCATGACATTTACCATTCAAACTCACTGAATAAACCAATCTGAGTATTACTGAGTATAATTGATCTCAATA
This sequence comes from Stichopus horrens, assembly GCA_009801055.1. NCBI lineage: Eukaryota > Metazoa > Echinodermata > Holothuroidea > Aspidochirotida > Stichopodidae > Stichopus > Stichopus horrens. The sequence continues at coordinate 547 of VJOZ01019947.1, read as the reverse complement.
CAATTCAATCTAATTACACAGCCTAAGTGCTTCATATCGATGATATTTACATTCAGATTGCCTCACTGAACTACTCTAATAACTGAGTAGTGGTCTCATTACCATTCAAACTTCCTCAACCAAACTAATTCCTTGATCTTTCAAACTGACTTTAACCAACCACTCGACAACTTATCCATGGTGAGGCTCATTGCCATTCAAACTGATTGAATAATCCAATCTATTTAAAGGGAAATAGGGCATTCAGAATATACTGACATGACATGCAAAAGAAAATAGCAGTTATCATAAAACCATTCAATCTCATCAATAAAAATCTACTGAGCCAAAGCTTCATCTTCTCAAAACATTATGCATGTGACGAATAGTGGAAGATGCATCATTTGCATTTTGAAAAGTTTGGGTGAACAAATTAATGTTGAGTAACAAATAACTGAATTTCTATCTGCAAGGGGCTTATTTCTTGAAAAGAAGGCTACTGTCCTTCCTTATTTTGAATAATCTATCATTCTACGTCCACAAACATTGGTTTAAAAAAATATGTATG